>CM019148.1:186784441-187004135 GCA_009733165.1 Naja naja
CTGTCTTCCAGGGGAGTACACCAAGCCAGGGAGGGGAGATGCGGCTCCCCTCAACCCAGCTGCTGGTCTCCCCCTCTTCCCCTATCCCTCCGAGGTGGGTCTGATGGTTCCGGTCCTGTAGGAACTCCTCCAACAGGGTAAGCATGGATCGAAGCAACGCACAATCGCGGTCTCCACCCGTTCTCGATGGAAGTGCCACCGGAAGTCCTATGCTGTATATTATTTTCCATACAAAAATGTAAGTTTATGAAGTAATTAGTTACCTACTTCACTTAGTCACATATACATTTACTTGGACATAAGCCCAGTTATAGTAAATGAAGCTCACTCCCAAGGAAATATGCCTAGGATTTTGGCAATAAATAAATACATGATATGAAACATAGAACTTTTTTTAAAAAGAATGTTAAAAAAGAATGCAACTTAGATTTTTTTTTCTGTAATGTTGAATGTTGAATAAAAATAGAATGAGAAGGAGGTGGGAGAATCAAACAGAACTCAAAATAAGAATAAAAATTCAACCAAATAAGAAAATGTGATACAATCACTAGATATTAACCTTAGTTTGGCTGGAAATATAACTTCAAATGTTTTCCATCTATTGCAGCAAATGAGATTCAGTTTGGTGTAGTGGTTAAAGTACCCAGATTCCAGTTAGAAACCAGAAGTCAGTTAATTCTAATCCCACTTTGGGCATGAAGCCAGCTGGGTGACCTTGGGCCAGTCACTTTCTCCTGGGCAGCAGAAGGAGCCAATGGCAAATCACTTCTGAAAAACCCTGCCAAGAAAGCTACAGAGACTTGTCCAGGCAGACTTTGAAAAATCAGACACAATTGAACAGAGGGAGGTGGGGGGAAGCAGAAAATATAAAATTAACCAAACAAGCACATGCTTGAAATAGGAATCTCAGAATCTAAAATTGGGGCAGGAAAACTATTGAAGCTAATAGTCCCACCAGGACTGATGTAAATTATATGTTTTATATTTCATGTAATATTCTCATATGAAAGAAAAGAAAACTAATTGAATCATTGAACCTTTGACTTGAATCAAAGCCAACTATAACCATCAGTTGTAGTTCAATCTGAACCAAATAATTGAATGGTTTGATTCCTTGTTTGTAATTTCATATTATTTATAATGAAGGACTATTCATATTTTACATAGTTGAATACAGATGAAAAATAGCAAATAGATCCTTGGAATTAGAACTGTCCTACATTTTATATTTAAAAGTAGCAACCATATAAATATTTGATTAAAGAATGGCCATGTTATGTACATTAATAAGTAACTAAGATATTATATAGCATTTCACCTCAATAACGTCATTTTAAAAGTTTGTATCATAACAGTTAAAAAATTGGAAAGTTGTGCTTCCTCTATCTCTAGATTTTGCAAGGTTATTGTCAACTCATAAAGCATTCCTATGCCATAAGAGTTGCCATAAACAAGGGTGTGCATGTTCCTGGGCTCCCTGTCATTAGGAGGTCCGTCATGGGTTTGGCAATCCTCGTGAAGGAGGGGATGAATTGTCGGTAGAAGGTTGTGAACCCCAAGAAGTTTTGTAGCTTTGTAGCACTTTGTACGGTGCGAGGGGGCTGCCAGTCTAGGATGGCTTGCACTTTGGCTGGGTCCATCTCTATGACCACATTTGAGACTCAGTAGCACAGGTAGTCTAACTGTGCGTGGTGAAATTTGCATTTCGACAGCTTGACGTACAGGTTTACCACTAAAAGTTTTTTCAGTACCTGGCGGACTAGGGGTATGTGGTCATCCATGGTCTCAGTATAGATGGGGATATCACCAAGTAGACAAGGACCCCCTTATAGAGGTGTTCAAGTAGCACCTCATTTATTAACTGCATGAACACTGCTGGGGGGCCCTGTAGGACAATCGCTGGAATCCTGACAGTTATATCTCTTGATTTTCCCCCCTTTCACATGCACCCACCATTTTATGCCAGAATTTCAAAATCAAGTTTGTTCAAGATTGAAATTTCTACAGTTCTAACAAACAAATTCAAATGTGAGGAAATACATTTTAATAGTGGCAGTTCAAACATAACCAACAAAAAGTGGAATTCAATGATTTTTAATGAACAATAAGATCAAAAGATAACCTTCATCAATGTTACTTTGAAAGTAAAAGATTTTTCCTAAACAACTAGTTTTAGAAAAGATTATTCATTCCAAAACTCTGCTTGAATAAACATCAATCCAACATTATTCTTTGCTTGTTTTACTTGTTAATTGTGTATAAGACCCTTTTAATATCGCCTCACTACTGCCAGGTTGGTCATAATGAATATTATCAATTATGTTAATCTTTCTAGTATAATTACTAAAGTCCAGTATATGTCAGATCTCTAAACACTGACTGAAAATATGTGTTGGTAGTTGAATCAAAGTATTTACAAATACTTATGGCATTCTGCTGCCAAGCCAACAGGATGAAAAATTACATTTTGTTTGAACTTAGATATTCTGAAGGATTTATTGTTGGAGATAATAAATATTTGATATAATTTGATATAGATTTATTCTAGTATTTCTTCTATCAAATTTCTATATAAACTTAAGATTTAAGCTCTATAAAAACTTAAGAATTCTAGTGGTTGTTCTTTTTTTATGACCTTATTTTCCTGCATAATATTTTTCACAGTCTATCCTGTCTTTTTTTTTTAACATTCTTTGGTATTACAGTGCATAATAATTTGCCCTGTTTTTCTTTCTTTTTCTAGTAATAGCACAACTGTGTATCTGTCAATGAAGTTTAAGTGCTTCTTACACGTATTTAATTCATTGAAAGGCTTAGGTTCAACTGCCTCTTTATGCATAAATTATTTTCACTTTATACATTATATTCTAAATGTTCTTTATTCAACAGACTATTAATAAAAAATCTTTTCAATTTAGGTTTCATCTGCTTTCCAAATTACATTGTAGCAGAACCATGGCATACTTTTAACAAATAGTTTCATATTGTTATTTGATTCCTGAATAAAAATCCACACTTTACAATTTCTTACTATACTAAAAGTTACCCCCTTTAATACCAATTATTTTCACCAGGTAAAGGTGGGAAAGTAAAATAGGAGTAGGGAGGAGAAGCAAGCTGATTGCTACCCACATTATAAAACAAGAAGTTGTATCTCGTACAGGATATATAGATCTTGGTTTGGGGGGGAACTTGCATTGTTTATATGTCTATCAGTTGTCCACTTTATAATAGAGATGTATTTATTTTTTAAAGCATTTATGCAAACATTATTTATTTGTCAATCTTCACAATGCTATTAACTATCCAAAAGTAATGGCTGACTGGCTGCAAGACTGGAAAAAAGTACAGCCAACACTTGCTCGCTAGATCTATCATTATAATTATCAGCTGATATTTTGGTCAAGTCAGAACTGTATTTCAATGATTCATAATTTTCACTTCTGCTTCCCTCCACTGAGGCAATATAAAAAAAGGCAGGAAAAATGTTCTTCTTTTCCTGTAGATTGTTATATAAAATTGGCAAGCAACAATGTAGTGTTTGTTTGCATAACATCACTATTCATTTTCACCAAAAGTCCTGCAAATATATGACTGTCCCAATTTCATAAATGTTGGCTCAGATATTCTGGCTTATCTGAGATACTCTAGTGATTCAATTCCTAAGCAGAAATACCATAGAAGATTGGGATCAGAAACATAATAGTGCCAAGTCTTCCGAACAACCATCCTATGAAGTTTGACATATTTTTTTCTCACAAACCTATATTTCAAAAACAAAGAAGGTAAATTATTGACACAAAATTAGAGTATGCATGCTTTTAAGTTTTCCCCACCCTCCAATCTATCCTAATTTAGAACCTAACCCATACTTTTTTCTCCGTGTTCTTGTTCCCTGTTGTATGCCCAGCTTGCTTCTTTGCTTGGAGTTTGCCTTTGCCTTTGTGGAAGCCTAAATGAATATTGACCATCTGAAATTCTGGGTATACCTAGTGTTTTGGGGTGGTTGTCTGTCTCAGTCTGTCTTTGATGATACAAAAGGGACAGACAATGATCTAACCTATTGTGATCTTTCAGTGCCATCTTTTATAATGCTTGGCCCTGGAAGCTTTTCTAGAGATCAAACTAAAAGTTGGTCTTGTATTGTTTTATGTCATCTGGAACCCTGAGCTAAGAACCCCCATCCTGACTAAATGCCTGGGCAGCCCTATGAGGTGGGGCTAATTTCTAATAGCAGATCAGTCCTCTCAGTTCTCAATTAAAGTAGCTGAATGCTGTTAAATTGTGATCACAATTAGGAAACATTGTATTTGATTTTGGCTTCATGGTCTTTTTATGACTTGTTTTATTGTTATTCTGGATTATTTGACTATAAAGTTATGGCACTCCCAAAGATTTCCCCATTCTGTGAGGAAACCTCTTCTAGTGAATTAAATTCAAGCAGCCTAATTTTCATTAGTATAAAGAAAATAAATCCAAGAGATAGCTAAGAAACTCTTGACATAGCCTATTTCATCGTAACCATCAGCAAAATCTGCAGGTTGTACACACTAACACTAAACAAACCTATTTAGTACTAACTCTAATGTGAAAGATTTATTTATTTAGCCTATGTCCAGTCCACCCAGCCATTCAAGGACAGGATGGTCTATGTTGAAAAAATCAGACATTGGGCTGATGTAAGCTCTTGATGGACATTTGGACACAATGTGAGGGATATTTTGTTGAGGAGCAATGTGAAAGAACATTATTTCTAAGCAAAAATGCTAAGAAACATTGGTTGCTCCATTTTCATCCAATTCTCTGCTGAAACAGAGTCCAGGGTAGTTAGACAGACAGATATAAATACGATGCTTTTCTAAGGTGAATAAGAAATCTAGCAGGAAAGATCTTAGCTTGGGAAAATTAGTCCATATCCCTCATATGACTTCAATTCCTGAATTATCCTTAATTCAGTTCTGCTGGTATTCCAGTTGATTGCTTTTTGGATGCAGAATACCTTCTGAAAAATTCTGCACCTCCCTTATAAAACCAAAAGCTTTAAATGCAATGGAATAATTAAGGATTAATGTTAGCACAATGAGAGAACAAGAGTTTGGATTTTAAATCAATGCTGTTAATATACTCTGGAGGCATTTGATCTATTTTTCAGGATCAAGAGAGCAATTTTAAGGTACAATGCATAATACATCTAGGGTTGATTACATTTAAACCCAGTTTTCTGAAGCCTCACTGTCCTGGCTGTTTAAGGTGGGTTCATTGTATTCTGCAATGATTTGTGCGATTTCCCTGTGTGAATTCTTCATACAGCATTCTATTTTTGTCAACCAAGAGCAGAAGAGGAAGTTCAGTTCAAGTGAACACATTTAAGAATTTAAAAACCTGGTGACAACTTTGCAGTGACTCTATCAAGTTCAACCACTCTCTCTCCCCCCTGCAAGGGCCAAAGTCTCAGAAAGCTGCATGCCCTCCCTGCCATGTCACCACCAGAGGGGGCTGCAAGCTATCATTGATGAAGCCACAGAGCTACCCACACCAGGATGCCCCTTGGGTTACTTGCAATTGAACAGAATTGAATAATGACAGAGAAAAAAATTTGGGCTGGTTTTAACCAATCTTCCCTTGAAGCAATTTCTTTGCAGTGGGAGAAAGACTGCCCCACATCCACGATACCAACATGAAGCAAAAAGCTATCTGAATGCCCTATACGATCCTTTCACATGACGAGTAGCACAGCGTGGAGCAGCAAGACACATATTTCGGCAACATTAATTCAGAAACTGGAGGGCTATGGGACTGGGGAAAAGAATACATGCATACGGATTCCAAACTGAAACCTGAACTTGAAAGATGCTTTTTGGAGGGAGCAGGTGCATGAAAAAGGAAAGCCTTTCGTGCAGTGAATCACATACTGATGAGGTTTCAGAGTCAAATTTTCCAACCTAGGCAGCGTCAAAGAAATGCGAAGCAGCCATTATGGCCAAGGGAAACTCTGGGTGGGGGGAGGCATTCAGCCTCAGAAGGTTCAAGTCTCCCTTCCAGATCAAAAATGAACCTTGGCACAGGCAAGGCCATGGAGCTTTGCTTAATCGAATATAACAGAAGAGCACAACAGTCTGTTCTTTTCCAATGAGATGCAGCTTCCCAATTCAACAAGCAGATAGCTACCCCCTCCCTCCCAGCATGGATACTTGAAGAAGAGCAAGAGGAAAAACAGCAGCTGCACTCACTGCATGGAGAGGCAAGCTGACTTGGGTTATTACCATTATTTCCAAATAGTTTGGCACACTTCTAATCAGTGCTTCTGTTTCCCTTTCTCCTTTTTGCTTTCAGTTGGCTGCTGTGTCAATGCTTCTAAAGAGCAGCAGGGCAGACGATGGCTCAGCCTCCAGCCTTCATTTCAGAAAAAGCGCCCATAAATGCAAGTATTCAACATCCTGGCTGTGCCTATCGTAGCACACACTGGGCATTGATAATGGAAGGACATCAATTTCCTTGGGATTGGAAGTCCTTCCCCAAATCTGATATTAACACAGTAGAGAAAGTCCAGAAATATTTCACAAGAAGAGTTCTCCACTCCTCTACTCATTGCAGAATACCTTATGTCACCAGACTTGAGGTTCTAGACCTAGAAAATCTAGAACTACGCCGCCTTCGGTCTGATCTAAGTATAGTATATAAAATCATACATTGCAATGTCCTTCCAGTCAATGAATACTTTAGCTTCAACTGTAACAATACAAGAGCACACAATAGATACAAACTGAAAGTTAACCGCACCAAACTTGATTGCAGGAAATACGACTTCAGCAACAGAGTGGTCAAGGTCTGGAATACTCTACCTGACTCTGTGGTTTCTTCCCCAAACCCCCAAAACTTTAACCTCAGACTGTCTACTATTGACCTCACCCCTTTCCTAAGAGGTCTGTAGGGGGCGTGCATAAGCACACCAAAGTGCCTACCGTCCCTGTCCTATTGTTTCTTTTATTTTCTTATATGTATCCATGTATTTATAACTATGTTTATACTTATACCTGTTATCTTGTAAGCAATTGACTACTCAAATAAATAAATAAATAAATTGAAGCGCTTTTTCCTCAAGCAGAAACAAAGCTGGGGGAGGGGCAAAGATGCTTTAAGAGTGCCAAATGATCTTTTCATGACAAGAAAGGCAACAAGGCAAGGGGGCTTCTTTCTAATTTTCCTAATTAACAGTTCCCAACGTTGGGATGAATGAGTGGGTCTCCATATAAATAAGCAAAAGAGGGTTCACATGGGAAACAGAATAGCGCATTTGGTTTAATTCTGTTTTGCTTTTAATTCTTAAGCCCATGGTTGCGATCAGTAAATCTGAAGATAAGGAAGGCAGGAAGGCAAGAATCCTGGTTTTGATTTTTCACTAGTCATTGGGATTGGGAAGAAATATCTTCTGCAAAACACTTCTGAACATATTCCCTTTTAAAAACTATTTTCCCAGTTGTTGCTGCTGCTGCTATTAATTCATAATTCCTGAAACAGTCACATGTATGACCCCAGCCAGCCATGGATCATGGGAAAGGACTTTATGATCGTAAAGTTACCAAGCTATGTTTTGATATTTCCCTAGCATCAATTTACCAGTGGACTGAAAATTACAGGGAGACATTACTCCCTATAAACAACATCATGACAAGATAGAAAATAACCAAATCCTTCATAGCAGCATAGAAAACCTTACAGGGATCCCGGTTCAGAAGAATTGTTGGCAGCAACTGGGAAGTCCAAAAAAAATTACACCATGGCCATTGATTATTATAGCAACAAAGAATTCTGGGTTGTCACAGACTCCTAAAGTCCAACAGGCCCCACTAGGACCTCACTGACTAATGACCATCCTGATTCTGTTTGAAGAGCTCTGGGAAGGAGAATTCATTCTTTAATGTGGCAGGCTGTTCCACTTCTACACATCTTCTTGACATGTAGCTTAAATGAGCTTCTTTTCGTTTTAACCCACTGGTTCTTGTCCTGCTATGTGGGCCAGCAGAGAATGATTCCACTCCTTTTTCTTCATGACCATCCTTCAAACCACTAGCATACATTGTGGCTATATTCAACTTTTCTGTAAGTTAAATATATCCAGATCCATTAACAGCCATTTCCAAACAGTGGGTTTCTAGACCTTTCATCATCTTGGTAAATCTCCCTTCCCCAGAATCACTGATCAAGACCCAATACTAAAGTGATAGACAGCTCTCTCTTGAACCTTTCTTTCTTTTTTGCCTAAAGTCTGTCCAGTTCTCATCAAACCCTAAGGTTCTCTGGACAACACTTCACTAAGCTCTAAAGGATTGCTTTGATGAAAAGCAATGATATAAACTGAGGACCCCGGAGATTTGGAGCTCTCCCACAAATTTTCTCACATTCCATTCATGGGATCGAAGGAAGGAAATATTAAGAGACGGACATATTAACCATTTTAATTAACTTAATTAGAATTCCATTTACATTAAATCAATTTTAATTCTGAATATTTGCTTTTTCTTGCTTTTTGGTTTATAAGACGTGGAGGTGCTAGAAGGCCATTCCAAGGCAAAGATCAACCAAGAACTGGAAAGAGCTGTGCAGCCCTATTTTGCATGGATAATGTATACATGGCATCAGTGGGAGTAATGTTGTTTCAATGCATGAAGGCAAAGGGAAAGAAATAACAGGCACTTTCAGGAAAAGTGCTTAAAATATGTTTTAAAAATTAATTGAAATCATGGAGGCTTTTAAAGGCCTCACCACAACAAATTTATGATCATTTATTTGTGAAAGATTAAGTTGACTATGTTGGGACATTATGCAAATTACATAGAATTATATTACAGCCCTAATGCAGGACATCCCATTATTTACGTATAAGCAAAATTTCAACCAATTACATAATAAAACAGCAGCTGCTGTTAGGCAGTAGAATTGTTGTTTAGATTGTTCTGTGCAAGTGAGTGATGTACTTTCCAAGATCAAAATCTATCGCGCAAGCCGCTTAGAAGTAGAGAGGCTCTGTAAAATTTGGTGTGGATTTAATCCTCCCAATAAGTAGATTAAAAAGCCTTAGTGAAAATCTGGCTACTGATAAATTATACACTTGTACTGTATCTTTTGTTATCACAATCGCTTCAATTCTCTTAAACAGTCTTTCAAAATAAACTTTATAAGAAATTCTCAAATAACAGCAAAAATGCCATATTTTCCAAAATATTTCTCTATCTTTTCATGCACTCACAGCTTTTTTCCCCTTTTCTTTGCATGCTGATTTACATTTAGGGTGTGTGTTTCCTTTCTCCAATGTTAGACTACGCCTCTCCCATGATTAATTATTTTAAAATGGCTAATGGGTTATTGCCTTGGCAGCAATGTCTCTCCCTGTCTTCCTCTCACACACACACTTACACGCAGACATTATGAGAAGTGACATTGCAAGAATAATAAATTAAAGGATTGCCTCCCAGGATAAAGTGTTATTGATATAAAATAGACGTGTGATTCTCCCCATGAATACACTGCTGCAAATTCTTTCATTCTAAGCATTTAAGCTAACTCTCCTGTAGGACAAGCATATATTTTCCCTTTAAATATGGAACACGGTATCTGGCTGATTCTCAACTGCTATTGCGGTTCCTGGATTTCCAGGCTAGAATGAATGCTTCATTTGGATCCTAAATTTTATCATATTAAACTTTAATTTTTCTTAGGGAGTACCTGCACAGCGAGTTAGCAGAGTTAGCAGAAATGAAAGCAGAATAAACACCTGTACCTTGTTCCTTTAGTTCTCCAATCTCTTATCTATTCAGCTGGACGACTGAATGGAAGGGACAGTCATATTAATTTCACCAGGACCAAACCTATCAATGTGATACAAGTCTGCTGGATTAAAAGTCACACAGGGAGATTTCCTAATATTTAAACAAATGGAAATACTCCTCCCCTTCAAACCTGTCCTTGCTATTTTGCTATGTTTCATACATTCAGCCAAGATTAGAAGAAGGCCATACTTTGGAACCAGCCAAAAAACCAGAAGATGTAGCTGCAAGTAAAAATGAGTTTGTTTGTCCAATTGGACTGTCTTAGTTTTAACATTCAAAGTCCTACACGACATGGGTCCAGAATATCTAAGCGACTCCTACCGATATCGAGTACCAACCGCCCTGTGCAAGCACACAGGCAGGGGCTTCTCGGGGTTCCGTCAGCAAGCCAGTGTCGGCTGGCAGTCCCCTGGGGACGAGCCTACTCTGTGGCGGCTCCCGCCCTGTGGAACCAGCTTCCCCTGGGGCTCCGTCTGGCCCCTGACCTCCGCACCTTCCGCCACGACCTGAAGACCTGGTTATTCGACCAAGCTGGGCTGTGATAACCTTCTCAGGGGGTGTGTGGTCTTTTTATTTAATTTTAATATTGATATTGGGCTTGTTTCAGTTTAATTCTTTTTTAACTATTTATTTATTATGAATGTATGTTTTTAGCTGTGAGCCGCCCTGAGTCTTCGGAGATGGGGTGGCATACAAGTCCAATAATAAATAATAATAATAATAATTTGATGAGATATATCAATTAACGAGGTAATCATAAGCCATTATTCTGCCTCCAAAAGCCTCTAACCCAGAACTGCCACATACAGTTGCTCCCACTGTACACTGCACCACATATGGCTTTCACATAAGTTGATGATTTGCAAAGGACTCAGTGACACTTTCCTTTCTGGGCAAAATATTAGTAACTAACTGGTCCACCAGGTGACAGGAGGGCACTTGTGGAGGAGGGAGTGGTTTCCAGCAAGCAGGCATGATGACCTCATCCCCAAGGAGCATGGATATAGCAACATGTATACACCTCCCCCACTTCTTCCAACTTAAAAAAATACTTGAAGAAGAAACACTATTTTCTAATTCCCAACAAGTTGCAATATGGGATAGTGGTGGCCCTGCTTTGACCTACCAAAATAGAGCTAACCAGATAGACAGTTCCAGCTTAGCTTGAAAGCACAAGCTATGATGAAGTATAATGTCTGAATTAAGTTTGTTATTTCCTTCATGCAGAATGATCCCTAGCTGTTTTCATTCGATACCCTTGTAAAGTTCTCTAAGTGCTAGAGAAAACAAGGACTATAAAACTATCAATATTAAAAAAAACATTAAAAGATATTGAGAGGTCCAACAAAATCAATCTTGGATAGCCACCAAGATGATAAAAACAATTTCATTTCAAATGAACTGAACAGTTTAAACTTGTACCAACAAGGATCTAAGCAAGCAATTTCAAGCTACGTCAGTTATATGAATTTACACTATTTTTTCTTAGGAATAAATTTAACTTCTCTCTGTTCTTATTTTCTCAGTTTGTACTTTTAAATGTAAAACTTAACAAAGATTAGGCACATCTCCCCTACTATATGTGTTTCAAAAGAAACTTCCTTAATCAGAAAGCATTTTGTTCACAGTTGAGTGAATTTTTATTAAAGATATATGAATGTCAAAGAATAATTACATTTTAACACAATTAAAATAGTGCAGAGAGCATCAATTAACTAGGTTTACATTAAAATGTGAAACCAGCATTTCTCCCCACCTACAGGAGGAATTATTTATTATTTTGGAAAAATCAAATTGCTGTATCATCAACGAGCTCATCAACTCAATTTATCTACCCCTCAGAAATAAGTAGGACTTAAAACCACATGAAAAGACTGCAGGATCAGATCTAGACATTCAAGAAAAGCAAAATATTTTAGGCAGCCTCTAGGCCACAGACATTCAAACAGAGCTATAAAACCCAAGGGGGCTACCTCATTAATTCATGCTTTTAATGGTGCTCACTGAAGCGGTTAATTATTTCTTACTAGCTGCTAATTGTTTTTCTTGGACATCGAGCTCCCTGGCTTTGCAATTCACCAAGTGCTATAGAATCTGTCTGATTTTTGAAAGCAGGGAGCAAACACTTTTCTACTTATGAAGAATATACAGCACACGAATAACCAAACCAAGGTGAAAACTGCCAAAAGAGTCTATATAGGTTTTTTTTGCTAACCAGATAGGAGAAGAAATGTTAGAAAAGCTGTTTTTTTTCTCCACTGTAAGAGAAGTGGCATTTGCCATCAATATTTTTTTTAAAGATCTGTACCTGGCTAATTACTGGAAATCCAATTGTAGCCTTTTTGAGTAAAAAAACAAAAACAAAACGCCATCATCATGTTATAAAATTTTTTCTTTTTTCTTTAGTATTTTTATTATACAAAATCACCTAAGTATCCACCAATGGGAATTAGCTTTACAGGTAGTCCTTGACTTCAGAAGTTCATTTAGGGACCGTTCAAAGTTACAATGGCATTGAAACACGTGACCAATGGCAATTATTCACATTTATGGCAGCATCATGTGAACAAAATTCAGATGCTTGGCAACTGACTCATATTTATGATGGTTGAAGCATCCCGGCATCATGTGATCACTTTTTGCAACTCTCTGACAAGCAAAGTCAATGGGGAAGCCAGATTCACTTAACAACTGAGTCATTGATTTAACAACTGCAGTGATTCACTTAACAACAGTTACAAAGTAGACTGGAAAAATTCACTTAACAAATGTCTCACTTATAATATTACTATTATTATTTAATTAATATCAATGTAATGAATATTATTGTAAACATTTTGATTATGAATTCCTAAAAATAATTGTACCCAGACAACACACAGTTTAACTGAAATTGAATTTTTATATGTTATATAAATAAACAAATGTCTAAATTAGTAACAGAAATGTTGGGCTTGATTGTGGTAGTAAATCGAAGACTACCTGTACTAGGACAGCAGAATCAATTATGTTAAATCCTATCAAACATGTAAATGCAGGACTTGCTCATGACCAAAAGCTACATTTTCCAAACTTCAATTTCTGTGCTTTTACTGCCTTATGAATTGAATGTCAGCACACCTTGCAATTTTCAAAATTAATCTCTAAATTACCTTTCCTTGCAGTCTGTGGCTCTCTTTGTTTCCCTTCCCCCCAGCAAAATGGTAGGTAGTTCCACTGGTCAGCTGAAGAGGAGGAGGAGTGATTTGTGATATTCCCTGTCAGTTTCCCACAAGCAAAGTCACTGGGGAAGCTGGCAGGAATTTAGAAGTCACCCCTGCTCCCAGTGCTTCTTGCCCACCTGGGGTCATTCTGTTTCTCTGTTTAGGTAACAGAATAGCTCTTGAAATGGTGACCTATAGGCCATGGTCTAGTATGATTCTAAATATGTTACCAATAGATTTGTTCCTATATAAAAACACACACACAAAGAGTCCCAACCAAACCATAGACCTGATTCTGATGGAACTCTTATTCCTGCATCTTTAAAAAGTAGCCTTTTCTTTTCTACCCTTGATGGATGACCAAATATAAGGAAACTGAGAATATTGGCATTGTATATCTGTTTAGGCAGTTACTAAATGCTCAGTAAGACAGAAAAAAGACCTTGAGAGCCATGGCCATATCAGGCATCAGAATATGATTCACACATTCCCCATCTCCCTGATTCTGTGCTTATTTGCAATATAGCAAAGAAAAGAAATAAGAGTTTTAATCTGTGCTCATGCATGCAGTATAAGATATACTAATGGCTTATCAGAAATTTTTGCTTAATAGCTACATTCCAAGTATACTTGTAACTGCAGAATGGCACCAGCTTCAGAGTTTCAACCTCCCTTTCATCCACACTATCTAAATTCCTCCAATCACAGTATCAGTTTTTATAAAGATGTTATGCTAATCATACAGTGGGAGTAAAAAGAGGCCAAGAATCAGAAAGAACAGACTGGATTTCTTTCCCTAAGTCAAGGACAGGGGAAATAGGAGACAAAAAAAGAATAACCTCTTACTTGCAATCATGTTTCTCAATTTCAAAGTGTGGGTTGAAGTTGAGGGTGATCTTCTGATTGGGTTCTGGGGCGTAAATGATCCACTCACAGTTCTGATGCGAAGGGTAGTCTTGTGGATAGCCGGGTGAAGTGATATAGCCAGCATCTTTGGAATTCAAGCGGCCCCCACATGGCTGAGCTACAAACAAACAGATAAAAATGTCCAAAATCTAAAATAAAGGCAGCAAGTGACATTGGGTGATAATCTTAAAACACTTTAATATATTTTTCTGGTAAATGATGATTGAATTATGTTGTTGTGATTTTGTGTTTTTCATTTGTTTTACTATAGCCAACTAGATGTGGATATTTAGACTTAGTGTGCACAACAACAGCAACCTCAAATAGCAATAGCATTTAGACTTATATACCCGCTTTATAGTGCTTTACAGCCCTTTCTAAGTGGTTTACAGTGTCAGCATATTGCCCCCAACAATTTGGGTCCTCATTTTTAACCCACCTCGGAAGGTTGGACGGCTGAGTCAACCTTGAATACATTCATATCTTAGACAGTCCAGGAAACAGAACAGCTATAAATGGGTCCATCTACATTTTTTTTAACATTTAAAACAGAAATTAGATTATCTGGAAATAAATGGAATTCTTTCCTTTCTTCCATAGTTAGTCTAACAGGAATCACAGGGATTATTAGATACCAATTTAATAATTCTGCCTTTGATAAAAAAGGACAATATATAATTTGAAACCGGAATGACTATAGTCCAACAGATTATCATACAATATACAATATACATTTAATATACAATACAAAAATTAACTGACATCTTCTTTTCCTTCCTTGTTCCCTGCTAATGCCTTTTCTCAGCAATAGTTTCTCTATTTCTGAGTTACACAATTCAGTACAACTGAATAAACCTCGCATTATAGTGATCACTATGCTTCAGTGCCTGGCTGTCATTCATCTTGAGAAAGTCTTCATAGGATGGTTCTTAAAGTCAACTGGTCTCCCTCCCTTCATAATTACCACGTCAAATAGGAGTGAGGAAAGGCATTTCAGGGGATACCTGGCAAGATTCAACAAGATCAAACACCTTGGCTTTTGAATGTGCTCAGAGTTTAAAACCTGTCTTGAAATTCACAAATAGAAAGTTATTCTTTTCGTTTATTTAAGCAATGGTATTTATTTTATTTATTACATGTTTGTCCCACCTTTCCTGCCCAGGACATTTTTCATGGTCTCTTTCAACTATTCTTAATTTAGTTGAAACCAAAAAGAGATAAAATCTGGCCCAAGTTCACACAACATAGGAATTTCATCAAGAAGAAATTCCAACCAATATTCTCCAGTCTTATTTTAACGTTTTAACATAACAGTAGCACTCCAATGCAAGTAGACTATGATTATCAAATCTGATTTAAGGATTTTTTTTCAATCTAGGAGCAGCAGAAGGCCCTTTCTGAGGAATAAATCATCTGTAGTCTAAAGCAGATGATCTGCCTATATGTTGACTCTCCAACCTAAAGTGAGGGAGAAGCAATTAAAAAAAATAGTAAGCCATCTTTGACCTTTTACTAAACTTTTTACAAGGTAGTTAGATAGCCACAGGGTATCATGAGCATGCTCTTTTATGAGATAGCACCCTAGAAAAGTATCCACCCTGTCCAACAGCAATGCATGGCATCAAAAAAGGTCTACGTGTCCCACGTTAGGCCCACACATATAGTCTCTGGCATAGCAAGGAACAGCTTTCAAATTACATCTTAGCATTTCTTCTTTCCGTTCCAACCACAAAACTGCACGTCCACACCCCACTTCACGTACTTTCTGCATGTCTTTCTTTCCTGGCTTTGCCTTCATCTCCTCCCTGTCTCCTTCAACATTTCATGGCAAGCTAAGCAGTTGGAATTAAAGACTGCAATAATCAGCAGTGGTGGTTTTTGTGGTACTGGCCCACAAATAGCCTGGTAACAATTATATCTTGAGCGAGGAAGCACTTTCAACTGTTAGTTATATAACAATGGACCCAGGAGGGTGATTTAATCTTCAAGAAAACATTTCATCTTACAAATGCCACAAATCTGATTTATTATTTCATTACTGGCTTAGGAGGGAAATCTGCATCATACACACAACTAAATGCATACTAAAGAACCTCAACAATGCCATTCCAATATGGCTGTACAGCACACGGTTTTTATTTTTACTGTGTCCATCAAAAGGGACAAAACTACACAGCGGTTCATTGCCACCACCAGATGATGTCCCCTCAGGTCAGCCTAAGGGGACTGTCCCGCTCTGCATGCCTCAAGCAATTTCCCAGAAGGAACTGAGAAATAATGAAAGAAGGAAAAGTGCAGAAACCCAAAAATTAAATGAAATAGCTCCCTCTTTGAATTACAGCTTTGGTTCAAATATGACCACAGCTAGAAACAGATAACAAAACAAAACAAAACAAAAGCAAAGTGTGATTGTACATGTATTGTTTCTAGCAGCTGCCCTGCTATATTGGAATATTGGAAAATATCCAATGACAGTAGAAAATTTTAATGTGAGGAAAATATAGTGGACAGGACGGCCAAGTCTTGAGAACTGCTAAACAATATATCCCTTGCCCCGCAATCAGCTTAGCCAAGCCACACAAGCAGCTTTAGTTTCTCCTTTTTGTGCTGAATCCAATCTAGTCTACCTATTTTTCTAACCTGCTTTATGGAACAAAACCTTAGCCATCGGGATCCAAAACGATGTGAGTTCTCTGCACTCAAGATAATAGTAGCCGACATTTTGCAAGAGGTTTTCTACTGGTACATTGTTAACAGCTGCTAATTTAACTGGGACAGCCAAGACACACGGAAAGTGGTGGATTAAGGCTTACTGGTGCCCTAAGCACTGACAAATCTTGGTGCCCCCCCCTCCTTTGTACGTACTGTACAAACAAAGCCAGGCTTAAGCTACATAAGTTTTTGTGGTGCCCCCTTTAGGCCTGGTGCCCTAAGCATGTGCTTAGTCTGCTTAATGGTTAATACACCACTGCACATGGACAACTTGGATAATTCTGCCTGATTTACCATGCTGCTTCATGTTGGGAGTAGAACTCTAGGGGTGTCCAGCCTGAATAGCATGGGGAGGGGCACACAAACAGTATTAAAAGGAGGTCTTTGGTACTGGTGAAAACCTTGAGGCAAACAGGAGGTTTTTCATAATAAAGAGGGCTCCTAAACACAAGCTCTGTCCCCCGTCTCCCCCTTCTTCTAGCCTCTGGGAATGCTTTTATTCTACAGACACATGACACAGAGGAGTAAGAAAACTCTTTTAAATCAAGGAAGACCAAAAAAGCTACTGGTGTATTCCCCACACTCCACTCTGTGAATGTTATCCAGTGAAAATAATACTGTTGGCTTATACAAACTTCTGATTACTGAAATGCACTGGATGACCTCATGGTCCTTTAGATAAGTTGGGGAAGAAAAGGACAGGGGAAATGTTGCCTCAGCTGCATAGATACATAAGCAAAAGGCTGAAATTAGAAACTACTACAAACACTATATAAAATTATACAGTGCCTGTAGTTTTCCATTTGGGAAAATTGTTAATGTTTAGAATTTCAGGAGACCACAGGAAAGAAAACAGAGTGAAGAAAGTAAATAGGCTTCAGAGATTTTGCTTCTCTACTGTCAGTCATGCTTGAATGTCACCATCTGCATGAAACAGCATGGCCTTGTGAATTATATATTACTTTTCAGCAGCTACCTCTGAGTTTTAAGGACAGGGGCGTTCTTCCCAAGAGGTATGCATTTCCTCCTCTCTCCCACTCTGGTTGAATGATTGCCACTGAAAGTCCAGCACACAGGAGGCCAACAAAGAACTTGCTCACCACAACTGTTTTGTATGCTTGCCTTTTTCAATTTGTCGAGCCTCCAAATCTAGTTAAGAGTTCAGACATAACCGAAGCTGCGCTAAATCACCTAAGAAAATCAGGCCACAGTAATGGGGTATGCGCAATCCTACATTTGGTGTCAATACACAGGAGGTGTCTGGTGCTCTCCAGCAGGGATTAACAATAACACAATTTTTACCATGCTGGTTGTATTAGCAGAGGTAATGAGCTTCTCATAAATAATCCAATTTCTGCCCAAGAGTTACCCAATCTTCCCAGGTTTCCAAATAAGCAAACTATATTTTTTGTTACCACTCTACACTGTCCAGTGAGTACAACAAGGTGGTCAGCTTTTTGCAACAGGTGGGAGGCATCCTGGCTTCCCTTCGTCAGTTTCCTCTAGTTTAGCTCCTCCAACCCTGGTGGTGGCACCCAGAGAACTGAGGCATATTGAGAGAAGGCAAAGGTGGAGACCAAACCCCTCCATTTGATCTCATTTAAAAAAAGACACCTCCTCACCCTTCCCTGAAAAGCTATTCTCTGCAAGAATGGTTTTCCCCTTCCCAAGGATAGGACTAGTAAAGCAGGAGGAGACCTAGCGACAACAGGAAACGACTTCACAGCAGGCTCTATCTGTCTCCTATACAAGCAACTTGCCACCTCCTGTTCCACAAAGGACTGTTTTCCTCTTTCACAAAATCTACTTCCCTCTCAGTATGCTGGGGGAGATTCACATGTTCAATTTCTGGTATTATCTGAGCTAAATATATAACATTTAAAATATAAATCTTTTGATCATGGGTCAAGAGACGCAGAACCAAAATTTTCAAAATTTATCATCTAAGCCCTCTTTTTTTTGCACTCTTAGATAGCAAGTCTTCTGTGAAGACAATAGTCTGGCTTACTCATCCCTGGCAGACTCTCTTAAAGTCCTTTAGAACCATAAAATGTATTTTATCAGAACAAATGCTATGCTCAGCTAGCAGTTAGCTATATAGCTCTGCAGGTTTTAAGTTTTAATTTGCTAGGTAATCACGCTTTAGAGTCTGAACTCTTTCACCTTTTCACATGTTGCAACCAGATCCTAGCTGCAAACAGAATCTTCTAGCATAGGAACCTACTTTTTTAGTTTTTATATTTCACTTTCTTGAAAATCTTCTTTTGTAGTGTTTTTTTTTTAAACTCATTTTTGACATCAGAGAATACAAATTCAACAAAAACAGACTGTTCATATATTTCAAAATGCATGTTCCCTATTTTCTAATTTTACATACACTTATTTTGTAATGTTACTTTTGGAGTGAACATTATTATTATCATTATTATTATTATTATTTTATTCATTAAACATGAAACTCAGTCAACTGAACATTTAAAAATGTTCAGCACCATCAATAATATTTGTGATATATTTATTATTATTATTATTATTATTATTATTATTATTATTATTATTATCATTTATTTATGAAACATGAAACTCAGTCAACTGAACATTTAAAAACGTATCACAAATATCATTGACTGGCTCTCATGGTTGATGCGGGTTGCTGCCAGCATCCTAGGCAGAGGTGGTATACAGCAGGTTCTGACCAGTTCTGGAGAACCGGTAGTGGAAATTTTGAGTAGTTCAGAGAACCGGCAAATACCACCTCTGACTGAAAATTTTACAGTATCCTTCCTCTGCCACGCACACCAAGCCACGCACAAAGAACCGGTAGTAAAAAAAATTGAATCCCACCACTGATCCTAGGTACAGTATCAACCAAGTATCTTCTTAAAATTTATGTTGTTCCAAGTAGCGCAGTCTTTTGCAGTTCCGCTGGCACTACAGCAGGAAGCTGCAACTTCTTGATGTATTTTGCAAAGTTCTTGGATATGATACCAAGTGCCCTGATGACAATGGGTATCACTGTTACATGTTTCATGCATAATCACGGTTTCGATGGTCAGGTTGCGATATTTCGTGATTTTTTTCCAGTTCTTTCTTCGACTCTGGTGTCTCCTGGCTATTATTATCATTATTATTATTCATTGGACAGTCAACCAGATGTTCAGACTGGGTTTGGCATTTTTGTCTACCTACTGAGTCCTTGCCAAGGACCTGGGATAGGCAAATCTAATGTTTGATGGTGTTACAGATATCACCGCAGAATAGAAGCTGTTCCAAGTAAAGCTGCCTTCTGCAATTGACTGATGGCAAATTTGTCAATGTCTATGGTGTTCAAGTGGTGCTCCAATTGTTTTGGGACTGCACCCAAGGCATCTATTACTATTGGTACTACCCTTGCTTGCCTTTGCCATAGTTGTTCTATTTCTATTTGTAGGTCTTTGTATTTTGTTATCTTCTCCAGTTCTTTCTCTTATATTCTGCTATCTCCAGGCACTGCCACATCCACTATCCAGACTTTTTTGTCTTTCTTATCGACAACTATTAAGTCCAGGGTGTTATATGGCAGGTACCTATCTGTCTGGATTCTGAAGTCCCAGAGCAATTTAACCTTTTCATTTTCTATGACTTTTTCTATTTTATGGTCCCACCAGTTCTTGCTTACAGGCAAATGATATTTCTTGCAAATCTTCCAATGCACCATTGTTGCTACTTTGTCATGCTGCTGCTTGTAGTCAGTTTGTGCAATCTTCTTGCAGCAACTTACCAGGTGGTCCACTGTTTCTTCAGCTTCTTTGCATAGGCGGCACTTACTGTTTGTTCCTGTCTTCTCAATTCTGGCTTTGTATACATTTGTCCTTAAGGCTTGATCTTGCGCGGCCAGAATTAATCCCTCAGCCTCTTTCTTTAACTTTCCTGCTCTTAGCCATTGCCATCTTGTTATTATCTGCTTACCCTGCTATTTTTTTAATGTACTGGCCATGTAGTGCTTTGTCTTACCATGTCTCCATTCTGTTCTTCATTTGGTCTTTCTTGTAGGCCAGTTTGGTCTCTCTGGTAGTCAGCAAGCCTTCCTGGCATACTAATTTCAGTGCATCTTCTTCATTGTCCTTCAGATATTCTTCCAAAGCCCTTTTTCCTTCTTCAACTATCTGATGTACTTGCACCATTCCACGCCCACCTATTTGCCTTGGTAGGTAGAGTCTGTCAATGTTGCTGCGAAGCATTGTCATTATTTTTCTGGTCTTCCTATCCATTGTTTTTAATTCTGTTTAAGTCCAGTTCACTATTCCAGCTATGTATCTAATGACTGGTATTGCCCAGGTGTTGACTGCCTTGATGGTATTTCTTCCATTGAGTTTGAACTTTAAGATATTTTTCACTCTCTTGATGTATTCACTTCTAATTTTTTTCTTGACTTCAGTGTATTATTATTATATTATCATCATTATTATTTATATTACCATTATTTAGAAATACTTTATACAGAACCCTACAATATTTTGCAAGCAAAGCCCTTGTTAACAAATTGGCAGAACATTCTTGGCTTGTATGCCTGTACATGCATACATACACCCACATACTTTGTTCCGAAACATGCCGATTATTTCAATACGTTTCCTTCTACAAACCTCATCCAAATAATTCTATGTGACTTTCCACTTTGGGAAATAGTATCCAGAAAAAAAATCACAAGAAAGAATTTAAGAGGTAAGGATACATAAAAACATCTGGTTTTGTTCCATGGAGAGAATTTTGTCAACGCAAAAGCATTTATATAAACCCACAGCTCTTTCTAAAACCTCTTCTCTTTCTTGGAATCCAGGCGCATGTATGTATGCCTTATAGATTTTATGCATACTAACTATGCAGTTATTTTTCAGTTAACTTGATAGATGCACATGTCTACAGATTTTTTTTCTGCCATCTTCTGCACACTTTTACACCCTCCTCATAAAAACAGCCATGCCTCATTTGCACAAGTCCAACTCTTCCAACAAAAGTATTCAAGGGACACCTTTTATTTTGCCTGGAACACAGACAAAGTAAGCAAAGAAAACTTTTATAACTTCCATAACTCACCAACCTTCACATTTAAGCTCCTGCATTGCATTCAAGATTCCCACATGATGTTAAACAATTTTTAAAAATGGAAAAGTAACAGTAATTCATGTGCATTTTTATAGTTCCCCACATGTCCTTTGCATTTTATCTTGAAATAAAATATTTGACAGAATATGAAAAAAAATATAATAGTCATTTTTCAAACCATGTACTCATAAAAAGTAAACTGCCAGAAATTAGGAGGAAACTGCATGAAATCTGGATCTTAGAAAATTTGTCTGTATGATAGTCATATTTACGAACACAAAGCACTCTTAGAAGAATTTTGTTCAAAAAGCCCTTATCTAGGAACCATGCACATTAAAAGCAAAAGTGTGGGAGGCAAGAGAGGGGAAAAAACAAAATATTGCATTTATCAGGAAAAAAACCCTAAAATATTGCATTTATGAAGGTCTAAATAAGGGACAAAAGAGGAAATGGTGGAACAAGGTGGGGCATTCTCAATACCGGGCATAATTACCCCATATTCTGCCTATTCACCATGCTTCATAAACACATCAGGGCTGCCACTTGCCTGTGTATGGTATTGGGGGACAGACCTTTGTCCAGCCCCCTTGAAGGAATTCCAGGATCTGAGCCACTGATACTGCGGTGGGGTCAATATTACCCTTGGAGCACCAGTCACAGAAGGCCTTCCAAGTTGCATAGATTCTGTTAGTCAAAGGCCTCCTAGAAGCCTGGATCATCTGTATGACCTTATTGGAGAAACTGAACTGACTCAGAGCTGTCCGCTCAAATGCCAGACCGTCAGTTGAAGCCATTGTGGTTCTGGATGAACTAAGGCTCCCTGTCTGAGGGAGATTCTGTCCTGAGAGATCCTCCAAGGCCTGGATACTGACAGGCTGACCAGATCTGCATACCATGAGTGTCTGGGCCAGTGGGGAGCTAGGAGCAGGATCTCTGCCTTCTCCACCAGTACCTTCTTGATTACCTTCGGAATGAGCAGGAGTGGAGGGAAGGCATATAGTAGGCCTTGGGGCCATGGACTGTGGAGTAAATTGGTCCCTTCCACCCCGTGTTGTAAACCTGGAATGAAACCTGGGTAACTAGGTGTTTGATGGGGAAGCAAACAGGCCCAGGATTGGAGGGGGCAAACCTTTCTGACAGCTCCCTGAATAAGTCTGGGTGCAGGCACCACTCTGAGTGGTCAACTGTGACTCTGCTGAGCCAGTCCACCTGTATGTTTGATGTCTCCGAGATGTGTTCCGCCCTGATGGAGAGAAGATGTCTCTCTGTCCAGAAGCCCAACTGTTTGATTTCCTGCATGAGGGATCTGGAGTGGGTGCCCCCTTGGCAGTTGATATGGGCCTTGGCGGCCACATTGTCCATCAGAATGTGTACATGGTGTCCAAAGATCATGACTTGGGCCATATGGGTTGCCCTAAGCTCCAGCCAGTTAATGTTGTTCTTCATGTTTGATTGAGATCACTGTCCTTGTGCCACCTGGGACTGACAGTGGGCACCCCAGCCAAAGAGGCTAGCATCTGTGGTGATGTTCAGGTAGCTGGGCTCCTTGAAAATGCTTCCCTTGGTTATGGCCTGTGACATCCACCACTGGAAGGATCGGAGTACCTTTGATGGGACTTGAACCCTGGCATTCGTGTTGTTCCTGCCGAACTGTTAGTAGGGTAGGAGGAATCACTGCAAGGTTCTTGCGTGCAGGCATGCCCAAGGTACGATTGATATGCATGACACCATTTTGCCCAGGAGCTGCAAGAGGAGGATCAGGACACTGCTCAGTTAGTTCGGATTTGACTCACCAAGGTCCTTATACTGACCTGATGCTCCTGGGATAGAGAGATCTCACACAACCTGGTATCTATGATTGTACCCAGGTATAGCAGTCGGTTGAAAAGCATTAGATGGCTCTTGTCGAAACTCACAGAAAATCCGTGATCCTGTAGGGCCCTGATTGTGATCTGCAAGTCCTCTGTCACCTGGATGGGAGAGGAGGACTGTATCAATATATTGTCCAGGTAACATTGGATGCGCACTGGAATTGCCCTGAGGTGTGCTGCTAGTGCTGCCAGCAACTTGGTGAAAGTCCTGGGTGCTGAGGATAGGCCAAATGGTAGGGCCTTGTACTGATAATGCTGGTCTGTGTAGTGGAACTGCAGAAACCTCTGGTGGGATGGCAGGATCTGTCTCTGTTAGGTCTATGGATGTTAGGAAGTCGCCCTCCCGGATGCTCCCCAATATTGACTGGATGGACTGCATCTTGAATCTTCTGTAAATCAGATGTCTGTTTAATCTTTTCAGGTGCAAGATTGCTCTCCACCACCACCCCGCCCCCCAAGGTCTTTGGAACTATAAACAGAATGGAGTAAAACCCCTGCCCCTGTTAGTCTTTTGGGACCGGCTGAATAGCTTGGATGTCCAGCAAGTGTTGGACTTCTGTGTCCATGAGGCTTCTTTTCGCCTTGTCCCTTGAGATGGGGCAACTTATGAAAAAACTCAGGGGTGTGGAGAGGAATTCAAAGACTAGGTCTCACCATATTCAGTACCCAGGTGTCTGTAATGGTTGCTTCCCACTGATCAACGAATAGGCCTAAGCGCCCACCAATGGGAGGGCTGAACCTGTCATCACTTGCCGTGATGAAAGGGGCAACTGCCTGTGACCCAGAATGGCTGCTTGCCTTCGAAGTGTTGTCTATTCCTGTCTTTGAATCTGGTTCTGTCCAGCTGCCGGTCTTGTCTGTGGGCATAGGCCCTCTGGGATTGAGGGGCGCCAAACCCCATACCTGTGGACCGAGAGGAAGGCCTGTGGAAATAAGGCAAGGGAAGGCGGTCAGCTCATTGATTTACAGAAGGTAGGACCTTTCTCCTGTCCTTAGTCTCTACCAAAATGGGCTCTAGAGTCTCTCCAAACAGCTTGTTAACCTTGAAGGGAGCAGTGGCTAGTTTCCACTTGTTCTTCATGTCCACCTGCCAATGGCGAAGCCACAGTAGTTGACGGACCACCACCAAAGAGGCAATGGCCCTGGAAACAAACTTGGTGGCATTCAAGGTGGCATCCACTAAGAATTCCATAGCCAATATCAGTTTGTTGATGTTCAGGTGTAATTGGAGGTCACCAGGGGAAACCCTCTCTTGCATCTGGCGGAGCCAGAGCAATGAGGCCCTTTTAAAGAATGAGGCAGCTATAGCTGCTTTGACAGCCGAGGCAGTTGCCTGATGCACCTTGCAGAGGCACCTCTGCTTCCTCTGTCTTCAGAGCATCCTCTGCATCGTTAGACAGGATGGTGGAGGATGTTAAGGCTGCTACTGGGCCATCTATAGTTGGTGGTTGCAATGCCTTGGAGAAATCCAGGGCCACATTATAAAATATTTTGTCATTCCAGCTTGGGAGCGGGTATACCCCTGGTTGGACCCATTGCCTTTGGACCATGTCTCGGAATAGTTTAGGTGAGGGAATTTCCTCACTCTCTGTGGTTGGCTCTGAAAAGAGCAGCTCACCTGGGTCCACTGCTGACTCTACTGCAGTTGGGTCAGTTCCCAAGTGTGCTGCTGCTTTGGCCTTAAACAATAAGGATTTAAAGAGAGCTGTACGAAAGAGCCCTGCTAATGCTGGTGGATCTGGAGCCATCCCCTCATCCTCTGAAAGTTCCATTTCTTTTTGGTCCTCATCGCCTGAGAGCGATGCCCCACTCTGCATGGACGGGGTTGAGTGTGACCCTTGTGATGTCTTTGATGCTGTGATGCCATAAATTGGTATTGATGTATGGGTTTTTCCGGTGCCACAGGGGCAGCTTGACATCCCTGTTGTAGGCCTGCAGCGATGGCCTGTGTTAAGGCTTCTGATATCAGAATTTTCATCTGGCCCATAATCTCAGGTCTCTGGCTCTCACGTGGGCAAAGCCCTGCTACCGTGGGTGTAAAAGTGGTCTCTGGTGCTGCCTTCCTCTGTTTTGGCAGTGGCTCCCACTGCCCTTCTGCTGGCATCAACTGTTTATCAGCAAAAACCCAATTGCCTTCTGAATAATGGCTGATAGAATTGCTCTCTGGTGCCATCTGGCAACTCAACCTGAGAGCAAAGAATCTGTTGCTTTAACTCGATTGGACAGTTTAACTGCTGAGCAGGTAAAGCATGGGAAATTTCAACCACTTCCTCTCCAGGGAAGCTTTCCCTCTCTTTTGCTCCACCTCCTTCTCAGCCTTGGCAATCCTTTTGTCAATGGCCTTCTGGCGCCTCTGGGTGTCCTTCTCCTAGGCCTTTGAGGCTCTTTGCAAGGAAAGGGCTTTTGCCTTTAATCTGGCTGCTGCTCATTTAGTGACCGACTTCGGTCCTGTGGAGCCTTTTAGCCAACTCTGGGTCTGGACAGGGAGCCCTGATCCTCCCCACTTGCCCTTGGTATTGCCAGGTCCACATGGTCCACCATCTTTAGTTTTCTACCACTCCGGGCAAGGCAGACTCCTTCCTAAGTGGAATCTTGCTGCCATGGCATTTCTCCTTAGCCACTTTGGAGTATGCCCAAGACTCAATTGGACAGTGACTCTATCCCCCTCCGCTGTCTGAGAGGACCTCACCTGGGGGCCTCGACTCTACCCAGGAGTCGGAATAGGTGGCTATATCAGACAGGCTGGGGAGCCAGCCATAACGAAGTGGCGGAGCCAGAAGGGCCGCAGAAGCCAATCTTGAAGAGGGTGGCTATACCAGGCAGACCATGGAGCCAGCCAATGGAAAGGCGAGGCTGTTTAGCTGAGCAGCCGTGGAGCTAGCCATGGCGAGGGTGGCTATGCCGTACAGACTGGGGAGCCAGCCAATTCGATGGCTGTGGCAGCTATGCTGGACAGACTGGGGAAACCAGCTGATCAGCTTAAATGAGGCGGCTATGCCGGATGGATGGGGGGAGCCTGCCTAGCCGTTTGCAGTCCTGTGAAGGCTTACGCGGAGCCGGACCTTATTGTTTTGAAGAATCCAATGAATAACTCTTCTTAACTCTTCTGTTCTTTTTGTTTCACAAGCACTTCTTCTACACATTTTCTCTTCTGAGTGAAGACTGAGTCAAAACTGGGCAGGCACTAGCAAAGGAGGTGTGACCGAAGAATTGACTCAGTCTCTGAGCAGAAGAGCAGAGTTAACCCACTCCTTGGATTCTCTGCTCAGCACACTGGAGAATAGAAGTATCTCAGCAACATTTTGTATGTTTTCTAAGAATATACAAAGCCCCAAGTGGATGTTGGGGTGTATATGTAAAACATATTTATATCAACTCTAATCAATATGCATAAACTCCAATGAAACTTCAGACAAATGAAAACCATTTTGGACATCATAACATACACACACGTGTACCCACACACACACACACACACAGAGAATAGTTTATTACCATTCTGCAATAAATATCTACAAAATTTCCTCCAGGCATAGCAATCTCCAAAGTTATAACACTATTGTTACAATACTAAGCCTTTAGAATTACATAAACAAACTCTACTTTATATTAACATCACAGGAGATCTTGCACATCCTTAGTATATTTCTTAATTAAACATATGAGCTGGGGCCAGAGTGGGGGTGAAGAGAGAATAGACCCACACTGATGAAAATACTGCTAGTAATGTACATAAGCAAAAAATTTCTGCACAGAATCTAATATTAAATATTCAAACAGAATTTTCTCCTGGGTCTTGCAGTTTTACTTTAAATAGTAATTGGAGATGTAAAGTGACTCAATTAAAGCGGTATTATTATTATTATTGCAAAAGAAGACAGACTGTACAAAAAAACCAAGTGGGATTTAAGGTTCATTGCATTTAACACGGTTGCCATTGAAGACTGACAGAGGGTAACGCTGGAGCTGAAAACCACAGGTGCTTCCTTGCTCAGCCCCGTAAAATTGCACAGATCGCCCACAGATAACCAAAAAAGCAGAGTTACCAGAATGTGTGCCTCTCACCAAGTCTCCCTTTCTTTCAAGAAATTATCTGAGATGCTTATGGTACTTCAACGATCAACTCAACATTGGGCTTCAAAAAAGGAAAAACCCAAAAAAAGGAAAAAAAGGAAAAACCTGCCTTCATGAGCTGCCAGAACTCCAATCCGTTAAGCTGAATGCCTTATTTACTTTTTTTTCCAAATGCCATATGCACATTCAGGTTCACACTCAGCTCCTGCCTGTCTTCGAAGAAAAAAATATTTTCTGCTCATCACAATTCAGTAAAGAGGGAAGATTTCCTGAAGGCAGCTTTCCCACCTCAGCGCATGTGTCCATTTATAGTATACTAAGGATTCCATTCAGTAAAGGTTGAGCACCTTTTGCAAAAGTGCTGGACAATCTCAATTCTCAGTGAAGCTGAAAAATAATCAGCACCATCCCATTAAGGTCCTCTTCCACCTCCCTCTCCATGAATCATAAATGTCCTTAGCAAAGCCCCAAAGCCATGCATGCATAAAAGTGTGCTTTAGTGTGCTCTGATCCATCTGAAAACTGCAAGGTTCTAAGCACTCTTCTGCTGAGCACAGAGGCGTTCATTTGCCCTTCTCATGTTTTAACAAACAGACATCAGACCACAATCGTTGGTATATCTGGGTAATATTTATAGGCAAAAATCCATTGTAACAATCAATTGAAAGTACACTGAAGTCATGGTTGGTTAAATATTCTGGGCATATATTTATTTCATACTTTTAGATTAATAATAGCCATTCTAGAGTGTTACACAAAGCCTAACATACAAGCAAACTGTATTCTACAAAAACACATAACACAATGATTATGTTTAAGATGCTGCATTGGGTCACATATGAAGCTTCTTTGCTGAAGCTACCCTTGCCTGCTGTTTTTGAGGTCCATGGTGGAAAAAGCAAAAACAAAATATGAATGTACCAAATAAACAAAGATGAATTTTGAAAGAGGTTGATTTCAACAACCAGTATTTGTTCATACTGTAGAAACCTCATGGCGATTGAATCTCATCCTGATTCTAACTACAACATAACCAAACATTCGTTTCTGAGGAAGCTCGCATTATGACATGATTTGGGAACTGATGGTCTATGCTTCTACACTGTCCTTTAGAAGTATCAGAGCCAGAAATAGTCTAAAGATCAGAATACAAAATCCCAGTAGAGAATTGTAGCCTAGAGGCATGAACAAGGATTGAATAATGTAAATTTGACATCTTCTGATTTAACAACAGTGCTTATGAAAGTAATCTATCAAAGAATGACATCTAAGACAGAATCCACTAATTGGGCAGGGAAAAAAATGACCTTTCAGCTTGATGGCAAAGGTTATTTCTAAGAGATGCATCTTGCTGGTTTAATTTATATGCAGAGTAGATTATAAAAGATTCCAAATCAAATCAACAATAACACCACAAACATTTGTAAAAAGTGCTACCTCTGTAGGCCACAGGCTTTCTACACACAAATCACAATGCAAATAAATACATCTAAGAATTCAAGTTTTTATTATCAACTGGAAATCCTACCCACATTGCTAATAAAGCCTTTAGTATTCCTCCAGACAGATGTTTAACTAAATTTCATGCTAGGGATGCAGTCACGCTCATGATAGGAGGTTTTCTTTCTCTGCAGTCTGAACTAGGATTCTGGTTTTATTCAAAACGACTTCCCCTTGTCATGAAACGACCTCATAAATGCCACATCTGGACTTAAGCAAAGGAGAAGAACAATCCATCAGCCCAAGAATGTGGTCATTTGACCACTTCCTAAGGCCAAGAGGGATGGGTTATAATATACCCACTTTATACTGCAAGACAGCTATGAGTAATGAACTCCTGAAATTTCAGCATATGGCTCTATTTTTCCTGTGAACATTCATGAGAAAGAAATAAGATTCAATCTCTCTTTCTTAAATGAAGATAAAAAAGTAGGACCATTTTAAAACATTCACATTCTGATGTATTTCAGGTCTCAATCTTGCAAAGATTTGATGGATGTTTTCCTCCACTGTGTTTGGAAGGATTAATTTATTACATGGATGTCCTAACCTACCTCCCAGAACCTCAGAGTGATAGAAATGCTATCTCCTCTCTGCCTTATCATCATCACCTTTTGTTTTGTCACAACTACTCAGTAAAGCAGGCTAAGCAAAAAGACTACCCATCATCACCTGTGACCTTCGCAGACAATGTGAACCATGTGAACCATTTGCACAATTTGAATTTATATGCTACAGCTGGTTCATAACACAAAGCATTCTAGCAGTTCTTGCCCTATTACACAAGTATTTTGGGGGGGGGAATCAAACAGACAAACATGGTTTTAAGAGCACAACTGCAAGCATGTCTTTCGTTGAGTCCTAGCATCTTTAAGAAATAAAATGATAGAACCCTTCAATCAATTGGACTTGCACATGAGCACATATGTACACAACTGCTTCACCCGCAAGCTTGCAACTTGGAAATTGCAGTTCGTGGCTTGTTCATGGTCACATCATTAGAAAACCTTGCCCAAAGTTTTCAAGCAGTAATAACCCTGAAAGTATTTTATAGTTTATTTGGGACTGCCTACAGGAACATTCAAACAAAAGTTCATTATGTACAAAACAAAGTAAGTCATAAAAGGGGCATTGGTCTTACCTGATACACTCCTTCTCAGAGTGCTGAGAGAGAATCCAAAGAATGGGTTAACTTTGCCTTTCTGTCCAGAAACTGAGTCCTTTTAAACTTTGTAGCCATGCCTCTCCTGACTGTGTCCCAGTTTTGATGAAGGCATAGCGGTCGACTGTGATGCATTACCTATCTTGTTGTCCACTCCTGGACTCTTGACTAGATGGTTGCCAGGGTGGGGTTGGATTCTCTCTCAGAACACCGAGAAGGAGTGTATCAGGTAAGACCAATGCCCCTTCTCCAGTGTGCTGAGCAGAGAATCCAAGGAATGGGACATACCAAAGCCGGCTTGTCCTAAGGGTGGGCCACAGTCTGCTCCCAAGTCTCCAGGCCTGTTTGTACCTTCTGGAGAATCCATCTGCTGAAGACCACTTCAGCTGAAGCGAAAGTGTCCAGTTTGTAGTGACTGATGAATGGGGATGGTGAGGACCAAGTCACTGCCCTACAGACTTCCTCTAGGGAGACCTGTGTCACCTATGCAGCCATTGTGCATGGTCGAGTGGGCTGTCGCTCAGCGGGGCAATGGGAGACCATGAAGCTCGTATGTTTTGATGATGCATGCCCATATCCACTGACCCACTGTCGATGCCGTAACCTTACTACCCAGAGTAGAAGGCTGGAAGGACACAAATAGAGACTCTGTTTTCCTGAAAGGAGCTGTTCTTTTGATGTAGATGTGGAGGGCCCTCCTGACATCCAAGGAGCGCCACTTCTTTTCCAGAGCATGGGTTGGGCCTGAATGGAAGTCTGGCAAAATGATTTCCTATGCCCTGTGGAATGAGGAATTAACTTTGGGGAGAAAGGAGGGATCCAGTCACAGAACCACTCTATTTGAATGGAATACACACAAGTCCTCCCTTATGGAGAGGGCTGCCAGCTCCAAAATTCATCTGGCCAAGGTAATAACCACGAGGAAGTTTACCTTGCAGGTGAGGAAGCACAGGCTAGTCAACCATAACAGCTCAAAGGGTGTCATGCCCCTGGTGAAGACTGACTCTGAGGGAGAGGAGGAACAACCGAAAGGGAGTGGAAGAGGTTGTGGAGGAGGCTGGGGAAGGGCAGAGGCTGGCTGAGCAGTCAGAGGAGGACCCAGGCCCATCCCCTATCCATCCTAGGGCATGCAGGGAGGAGAAGATAAAGGAGAGATGTGGTCTCCTTGGGAGGAGAGGGCCTTGATTCTCTTCATGGGCTGCAGGTATGACAACTGAATAAGAGTTTGGACCTGCGTACTGGCAAACGTTGGAAACAAATCATGTAAATATCTCTATAGTTCCTCTCTGAGTTTGGCATCCTTCCCAGTGTGTGTTATCTATGGACATACTCCAGCCCTTATCTTGTCCGGTTTGTGTGGCTTTTTTCCTTCTTCATGTAACTGTGGGAGTTTTTTTGTCTTCCGTCAAAGATATTTGGGGCTTGAAAACAAACTGAAGGAATAAAAGGGGCTTCACCTGTTTTCTGTGACTGTGTTTGTTTTGTATCCCACCCTGGGTCATCACAAAGGGTGCCAAGGATAGTGCCTGCAGGACCTTGGGTAAGTCCCAAGTGGGATACCTATGTACCACTGGTGGCTTTCAGTTGGTTGTTCCTTTAATGAAGCTGCACACAATAGGGTGCTGCGCCAGGGACTCCAGATCCCCACATGACAACACTGATGACAGAGCTGTCACCTGCCTGCGTATGGTGTTAGGGGATAGGCCCTTGTCCATCCCCTCCTGAAGGAATTCCAGGATCTGGGCTATGGATACTGAAATGGCGTCAATGTTGCCCTTGAAGCACCAGCTACAGAAGGCCTTCCAAGTCGAGTCCTAGATTCTGTTAGATGATGGCCTCCAGGAGGCCTGGACTATCCAGATCACCGTGGCAGAAATTTTGCCCTGTCTCAGGACTCTCTGCTCAAATGCCATATGGTCAGTTGAAACCATTGTAGTTCTGGGTGGACTAGGGCCCCGACTGAGGTATATTTTACCCTGTGGAATCCTCCAGGGCCTGAATACAGACAGACTGACCAGGTCTGCGAACCATGGCCATCTGGGCCAGTGGGGAGCCAGGAGTAATACATCTGCCTTCTCTGCCAAAACCTTCCTGATCAAGGGAAGAGAGGAAAAAGTGTATAAGAGGCCTCGAGGCCACAGAGTGTGGAGTGCATTGATCCCCTCCACCCCCGGTGTTGCAAATCTGGAGTAAAACCTTGGCAACTGGCTGTTTAAGAGGGCAGCAAATAGATCCAGGACTGGGGTCTTGAACCATTCTGACAGTTCCCTGAACAGTTCTGGATGCAGGGGCCACTCTGAATGGTTGACTCTGGTCCTGCTTAGCCAGTCCGCCTGTACATACGTTGTCCCTGATATGTATTCTGCCCTGATGGAGAGAAGATGCTTCTCTGCCCAGAGACCCAGTTGCTCTGTCTCTCACATGAGAGACTGGAGTGGGTTGCCCCCTTGATGATTGATTTGGGCCTTGGTGGCTACATTGTCCGTCAGAATGAGAATGTGATGGCCAGAGATCTTGCCCTGGAACCATCTGAGGGACAGACTGACTGCCCTGAGTTCCAGCCAGTTAATGTTGTTCATCAGGTCATCCTACGACCACTGCCCCTGTGCCATCTGTGATCGAAAGTGGACGCCCCAGTCAAAGAGGCTGGTGATAGTCAGGCAGCTGGACTCTTTGAAGGCACATCCCTTTGTCATGGCCTCGGACATCCACCACTGGTAAAGGACTGGAGTTCCTTGTGTGGAACCCAAACCTTGGTAGGTGAGTTGTTCTTGCCAGACCTTTGGTAGGGTAGGAGAAACCACTGTAAGGTTCTGGTGTATAAGTGTGCCCAGGGGATGATTGCGATGCAAGATACTGTGAGAGGAGAACCAGTGGAGCTGACCAGATCATTCAAATCCGATTTGCCAATGTTTTTATGCTGTCCTGACGCTCCTGCAATAGGTAAATCTCACATAATGAGGTGTCTATGATCACCCCCAGGTGTGATAAATGGTGGTAGGAGCCAGGTGGCTCTTCTTGTAATTGATGGAGAATCTGTAACCCTGAAAGACCCAGATTGTGACTTGGGAGATCCTCTGCCACCCAAATGTGGGAGGAGAACTGGATTAAAATGTCATCCAGGTAACAGTGGATGCAGATTGGGATCACCCTAATATGGGCCACCAGTACCGCCAGTATTTTGGTGAAAACCCTGGGTGCTGAAGACAGGCCAAACGGTAGGGCCCTGTACTAATAATGACGTCCTGCATAGTAGAACCTGAGGAACCGGCAGTGGGATGGTAGGATGGGTATGCCTCTGTCAGGTCTATGGATGTTAAGAAGTCGCCCTCCCAGATGCTCTCCAGTATGGATTGGAGGGACTTTTCTTGAACCTCCTGTAAATCAAATGGTTGTTTAATCTTTTCAGGACCAAAATTGCTCTCCACCACCATCACCGCCAGGCTTTTGGGACTACAAATAGGATGGAGTAGAATCCCTGCCCCTGTTGGTCCACCAGAACCGGTTGGACAGTTTGAATGTCTAACAGGTGTTGGATTGTGGCCTCCATGAGACCTCTGTTTGTGTTGTCTTTTGATATGGGGCAACTTATGAAGAATCTTGGGGGTGAAAAGAAATTCGAGTGTGAGGCCTAGTCTCACCGTGTTTAGGACCCAAGTGTCTGTCATGATTGCCTCTCATTGGTTTGCGAATAGCCTAGGTGGCCACCAATGGGAGGGTTGCACCTGGGGTCACTAGTAGCGATGGAAGGGGTGACCTCCAGAGCCATGAAATAGTCTCTTGGCCTGGAATTGTTGTCTGTTCCTATCCCGAGATCTGGTTCTATCTGGTTAGCAGTCAGCTCTATGGGGGTACATCCTCTGGGAGCAGCCCAATTTCAGTGTTGATCGAAAGGAAGGTATGCGAAAGTAAGGTGAGAGGTGACAGTCAGTATAGGGAAGGCAGGATCTTTCACCTGTATAGGGAAGGCAGGATCTTTCTCTTGTCCTTGTTTTCCACTAATATGGGCTCCATGTGCGATTCAAGGTTCTGACGTTAACATTCAAAGTCCTTCATGGCATGGGTCCGGGGTACTTGCGGGAGCGTCTCCTGCTGATATCAAATATCGGTCGCCCTGTGCGAGCACACAGGTTGGGACTCCTCGGGTTGCCGTCCGCACAACAATGTCGGCTTGCGGTGACCCGGGGAAGGGTCTATTCTGCATCGGCCCCCGCCTTATGGAACCAGCTACCCGTTGAGCTCGGCTGGCTCGATCTCTCCTCTTTCCGGCGCGATCTAAAACCTGGTTGTTTTTACAGGCTGGGCTGGACTGATCTCCTGGGGAGAGGGTGGGTTTTAAATTTGATTTTAATTTGGTTTTATAGTTGTATTTTGGTTTGTTTAGTTTAATTTCTTTTTAAATAATTTATTGTTCTGTGTTTTTATCTGTGAGCCACCCCGAGTCCTTTTTGGAGAGTGGCGGCATACAAGTCAAAATAAATAAATAAATAAATAAATAAATAAATAAATAAATAAATAGCCTCTCCAAACAGATTGTCACCCTTGAAGGAGACAGAGGCTAGCTTCCATTTGGATCTTATGTCTGCCTGCCAGTGGCAAAGCCACAGCAGATGGCAGGCCATTTGCCCTGAAAGCAAATTTGGCTCCAACTAGTATGGCATCAGCCGAGAATTCCATCACCACTATCAGATTGTTGATGTCCTGGTAGAGACATTGGTCATCAGGTGAAGCTCTCTCTTGCATCTGGTGAAGCCAGAGTAAGGAGACTCTATTGAAAAAGGAAGCGGTTGTTGCCTTGAAAGCCCAGGCCATCACCTGATGAGCCCTGCAAAGGGTCAGTTCTGCCCCCCTATCCTCTGTTTTCAGAGTGTCTGCTGTATCCTGAGACAGGAAAGTAGAGGATGCTAAAGCTACCACAGGACCATCTACTGTTGGTAGTTGTAGTTCATCAGCAAAGTCCGGGGCTACATTGTAAAAAAAAAAAATTCACTCCCACCTGGGTTGGGGTATGTTCCTGGAGGAACCCATTGCCTCCAGACCACATCATGGAACAATTAGGGTGAGGGGATCCCCTCACTCTCCGCTGTTGGCTCTGAAAAGAGGAATTTGTTCAGGTCTGCCCCAATGCTGGCTCTGATGTACTTGGCTCAGCTCCCATGTGGGCTGTGGTTTTGGCTTTAAACAGAAGTGATTTTAAAAGGGCTGGGCTCTGTGAATCCTGGGGGATCAGGAGCCAACTCCTTATCCTCTGAGAGTATTAGCTCTCTCTGGTCTTCGTCTTCCCTAGGAAAGTCTGTCTGCCTTCAACACTCAGCTTGCGTCTCAGCTTTGGAGATCTCTCTCTCCAGAGCTCTTTGACACCTCCGGGGGTCTCTTTCCTCAGCCTTAGAGGCTTTTCTGGAATGTAGGGCTTTTGCCCTTATTTGGGCAGCCACTCTTCTACTGCCTGCTCTTGGTGCTAAGGGACCCTTTTGATTAATATGGGATGTGCTGGGGGCCCCCATTCATCCCCCCTCATGTGAGTCACCTCATGGCTCTCTGAGGTAGCAGTATCCACCATCCTGTGTTTCTCCTGGAGGTTTTCTGGTCCCCTGCTGGGGAGGCGCCAGGGCGTCTGCAGCTGAAAAGTGCGCCAAATGGCAGCTCTGTTTGAATGAGCCAGAAAATGGCAGCTGTGCAGGGCGGATCAAAGACACCAGCCATGTTGCTCTAGAGGCTATGCCAGTTGGAGGTTAGTTGTTGCAGTGGCTGTGCCAATAAAACAGGAAACCAGCCGAATTGTTGCAATCGCTGTGCTGATCAGACCAGGGTAACCAGCTGAGTCGTGCAGCTCGTTCACCAAAAAAACAGCTGATTTGCTGCAGCGGCTTTATCGCTCACCTAAAAAACTGTGCCATTTGCCGAAAGCCAGCTGATTTGCTGGCGGCTGTGTCGCTCACCCCCCAAAAATGTGCTGTTTCCAGTCATCCTGTGTGAGAATCCAAATAATTCATCTCTGCCTTTTTGCTCTGAGGAGCTCTTGTTAAACACATCTCTCTTGGGCTAAGACTGAGTCAAAACTGAGACAGAGTCAGGAGAGGCGTGGCTACAAAGTTTAAAAGGACTCAGTCTCTGGGCAGAAAGGTGGAGTTAACCCATCCTTTGGATTCTCTGCTCAGAATACTGGAGAAATACTCAGGCAATTTTCTCCTATAGCAAAAATTCATTTTTATCTTCAGGGTTACACCTATATAGTTATGCATAGGAGCCATCCTCTGTCAACCCATTAATATGCTTAGAACTTATTATTCAAACAAGCATAAATGAATACATGGTTTGTGGGTGGGGGCTTCAAGTTAGTTTTCGACCCTTGACAACTGCCCGGACTGGTCCCTGCAGTTTTCTTGGCAAGGGTTTTGGAAATGGTATGCCATTGCCTGCTTCCTAAGACTGAGAGAGAGGGAGTGACCCAAGGTCACCCAGCTGGCTTCAGGCCTAAGTGGAATTAAAACTTTCTTAGCATTTTCAAATTTCAGCAAAATGTCTAGAAAAAGAGGGAGTTCAGAAACCTCTTCTCAGCAAGATCAACACTGATATAGATATTAGACTCAAAATGCCGTGCAAATTTATTTAATGAAGAGATCTAAGTGATTATTGCAGAAGATGGCATTCAAAGTGATGAAGGGATACCTCAGCTAAACATTTCTGCTGTACTTGTCTTAAAAGTTTTCTCTTTCAAAGCCATGTATTATAAATCATATGTGTACCTAATGCAGTTTATCTTTTCACTGCCAATGAGGAAGACAATGGAGAGAAGCTATTTACAGAGGGGTAGCCCACAATTTATCTTTTAATATTCATATTTTCCTTTTTAACAAACACAGCTGATGAGATTTTACATCCTGCCTAGCCATAATACCACCTACACTTAATATCATTATCTGACATCTTAGATCATAAACAAATGTAATTCCAATAGCACAGATGATTTAACTTTGTTAATTGATATTTATGTCCATTATTGTCCATGTATTCCTGCAAATGCAGTTCCGGGGCCCTTGATGATAGTTCTGGAATTACAGTTCCTATCATCATCATCAATCATTGAGCCTCCCTAATACACCGCCACTCTGGTGCCTTCCATCATGCAATCATCTCTTAGTAGAAGAACCCATGTGGGGCTGGCCCACGCAAACTCTGTTCTGTGCAGCTTATATGGAAAGGTACTGACATACTAAAAGTGTGCAGTAAAAAATGGATAGCTTCAAGGTGCAAAATATTTTTTATATTGTTTCCAAAAAATTTTATTAAAACATACTGGATTTTGTAGCAAAATGTTAATCATTATGTCTTCCTTCCATGTAGAGATATGTTCCTCAGTGACCAGCATTAAGGCTATTCATTATCAGTAATATCTCCAAATTTGAGGTTGCAACAAGAAGCCCTATTAAACAATATTTAATATTAATATTTAATACTAATTTCTGAGAAAATATACTATAGTAATATAAATACAAATTAAATTTGCATTCAGAATACCGTTTGCATTTTGAATGTTGCATTTTTACTCATGGTTCTCTGAATAACATATGTCAGCCAGCACATGTGGATGAAATCAATACTCTAAAGAGAACATTCATATAAAACTGCTACGTGCTTCTAAAACGTAGGTGTGCATTCTGCAGTATTAAGCAGAATACTTTTATAAAAAATAGTGGATGATAAGGGACTTCAAGTGGATGATAAGGGACACTCCCCATACTTAACGGTGTCAGACAAATACTAATAGCACTCTTTAAAGTTCATAGAGTAACTTGTAGAAAAGACCTGGGTTTCTGGAATTTCTCACTGAAAAGAAGGTCACATCAATGTTTGTTTGCTTTTTCTGGCCACAAACATAACATTTGGACAATGTTGTGTGAACAATGGGGTCAATAACGTGTTTTTAATGCAAGAAAAGTGAGAATTCTCCCAAACCATCTATTTTGTTCAGCTTGTAACATAGGAAATTAAGACATATGTTTTAAGGTTTCTACCTAATCAGAGTTTGCAAGCATAGGGCTGAGGCTGTGTTGTGAATCAGGATAAAGTGGACCATGTTGTACTCATGTCCGCTCTCACAAAATATATTCATGTTTTCTATCAAAGAATGTGGAATTCTGTGCTTGCAACAAATTTTACAAATCTGAGGAAGGTACACAAGTATAATTTATTTCTGTTCATTTTCTCTCATCTGTGAAAATAGGTCACTGGCCTTTTGTTCATTGCTGCTAGTGTGTGTATGTGTGTGTGTGTGTGTTCCTTGAGCTCTGAGACAAGGAAGATTGTCAACCTTTCAGATTTTGGAAAATTGTAAAACTTGTCTTTTCTGGAGAGTGTTTTAAGACCGATTCTGGAAACATCAATGGAAGCTTTTGTTTTACTGTAGTGATATAGTGTTTCTATTTTACATTACTGAATCATCCTGGTTGCATTATATTGCTATGCTGCTATGTGACAAATCACTTAAGAGTCCAGCTGGACTGAAGGAGCATATACATTTTGTAAATAAAAATAGAATACAAAAATGAATAACAATGCCAATAAGCATGCAGGACTCAGTAATTAAATTCAGTACCACAAGCATAAGTAACATAAGTATATACCACAAGTATAAAATAACACAGAATAACAGGAAGAAGAAGGGGAAGAGGAGGAGGATGTTTTGGAGAAGGAAGAGGAAGAAAAAAGAGAGGAGAGGAGGAAGGAGGAGAAGGAGGCTGGAAGGGATGTTGCAGGATTTCTAGTCCAACCCCATGCTCAAGTACGACACCTTATATGATTCCAGACAAATGGCTCTCCAATCACTTCTTGAAAACCTCCGGCGATGGAGCACCCGCAACCTCTGGAAGCAAGCTGTTCCACTGATTGATATCATTATCACAAAAATTCTCCTTAATTTTAGGTTGCACCTTTCTTTAATGATCTTCTACCCATTACTTCTTGCCTTCGAGTGCTTTGGAGAGCAGGTTGAGCCCCTCTTCTCTGTGAGAGACCCTCAATACTGAAAGATTGCTATCATGTCACCCTTGTTCCTAATCTTCGGTAGACTCACTAGACATACTTAGTTCCCTTAACCATTCATAGTATGATTTAGGCTTTAGAACCCTTATCATCTTTGTTGCTCTTCTCTGACTTTCTCAGCATCTTTTTTCTATTAGGATGACCAGAACTGGATGCAGTATTGCAAGTGTGATCTCACTAGTCCAGTATAAAGTGGTGTTATCGCATCTCATGATCTTGAAGCTACCCCCTGTCTATGTAACCTATGACTCCATTTGCTTTTGTTTTGGCAACTGCAGGACACTGCTGGCTCATACTTGTGCTGATCCACTAGGACACTTAGTTACTACTGTTGAGCCAGGCATTGCCTCTTCTATACCTGGTTTAAATAGTACTTTAATTTAATTAATATTTGTATTAATTTAATTAGAATTACTATTTAAATTTAATTAGTATTTTGTTTTAATTAGCATTAAAAACTAATGCTGGACAGTCCTTCAGATATGATTAGAGAGAGCAAACCTGACCTCCAGGTGCTTAATGGATTATTTTCACTTTTTATGTTCAGAGCAACTCACCAAAATTCATGCCTGGGCATCAGTTAGAATCAAGACCCAGATCTGCTCAAGGCTCAGGAGTGTTCTCACTTGCAGTAGACAGACTTTCCATGAGATAATAATAATAATAATAATAATAATAATAATAATAATAATAGTAGTAGTAGTAATACCATATGTAATATAAAAACTATTATACCTTTAACACCATGAAGGAACAACATCTGCCATCCCAGGTTGTTCAGAAGGACTCAATAGGTAGACAAAAATGCCAAATCCAAATGAAACATCTAGGTGACTAGGTGATGAACCATATCATATGGTATCTACTAAGAGTAGGAATTATTGGGAGGAACTTGGCGCATATGAAGGCCAACATCAGCTAAAGCACCAGTAGTTGTGATTTCACACATTCATAATTTGAATATGAATTTCCATAATTCATTATCCTCCCCATCCTGTTCCTCCCCATTGAGCCAATCTGTTGAGCTACAGGGGAAGTTTTCTATGGAGACTCTTGTGGATTCTATGAAACATCCTGAGCTTGCTGCATCTCATAAGCTAAATTCGGGGGGACAAGAAGCAAAAAGAGGGAGGACATATTCCAGCATCCATTTCTTATTTTTCTGGAGTTAGCCTTCTGCCCACAATCCCTATATATGTCTTCTCAGGGCTGCACCTGTAGTGCCTCAAGTTGCAAACCTCAGTCTATAAAGAGTCATCTTAATTTAGGTCCAGGGGCAGGGGTGGGGAGGAAATTAGCTTAAAACGCTCTCCCTTTCCCTCCATTCTATCAACATGGTGCAGTATTCCCAGGCTCATGCAGTGATACTTGAATAGAGTTCAGATCACCTCACTTTCCTTTCCTTTCTAAATTAAGACAGCAGTTTATATTTGGGGCTGAGATGTATTTGCTAGCATTGTTTTACTATTTTACCTTTCCCTTCTTCCCACAAAAATCCTGTGAAATAGCCTAGACAGTTCACACAGGGGAGAAACTACTGTATATTTTTCAAATAGCAATAGCACCTAGACTTATATATCACCCCACAGTGCTTTGCAGCATTCTCTGGGATTTTTACAATATCAGCATATTGCCCCCAGCAATATAGGTCCTCATTTTATCAGCCTCAGAAGGATGGAATGCTGAGTCAACTCTGAGACCTGTCAGGATTGAACTCCAGGCTGAGGGCAGAGTTTGCTTGTAATACTGCATTCTAACCACTGCACAGCAGGGCTCAGTGGTTAAATGCCTATTTAAAAGGTACTACATAAATTTAGAAAAGGTTCCCCAATCTTTCTTCTCTTCTCCATTCATACCCTTTTTAATCGTGATATCAATTTGTTCAATACATGGAGCAAGAAGATAAAGGATTTTACAGGTCCAGACTTATCTATTGATGGAAACCATGAATAAAATTTGCAAGAAGAATAATTACAAGTACCATCTTGGTTTCAAATGACTTAACTTCAATCATTTTTTCATAAAATATGTAAATCTCATCAATTGATACCATTAACATTTGAAGAATATCTTTATAGCAGAAGAATCTCATTAATGTTATATAAGATTTTAGTATTAAGCATCGTAGATTTTCTTGAAAGTCTTTTAAAAACTCCAGGGGAATGATTGAAGACCTGAACTTGATGAATCCCAATGGCCCACAGTTTCTTGAAAATTCATTTTAGCAAATCATCAGGAATTGATAACCCACAGGCAGCTCAGACACTCTGCTATAAATTGCACAATATAAATTGTAATATTTTCAGACTGGGTTGGCAGAATTCAAGACTGGATTTAGGCCAACTGATGCCCTAAGCAGAGCCTAAAAATGTTGTCCCTCCACAGAAGTAATACTCCCATGACATGAAATGGAATCAAATGTGATATCTGACATCTTCCAATCAGATTTTCAAATTTTGGTCACTCACCATGCCCAAGAAAACATTTTTAACAGTGCTGATTAAACATGACAGATACAGACAATTTTTAAAAATGACTACATTATCACACTGAGGGCATGATAACTGGGTGGAAAACTCTGTGGTATCCCCCTTTCCCTTGGTGTTCTAAGCATGGCCTTACTTCATGTTTAATCCAGGGTTATCAAAATTATAAGCAATTCAGTACATATCACTGTCTTTGATTGCAGTACCCAATTATCATTGAGCCTTTCTAGTTTAAATTTTTGAAGAAATAGTGAAATAGCACTTTATATATTTAACAATTTTTGCTACTGGTTCATTGGTTTACTAGGAATATAAAATGATATAGTATTAGCTCCTAGTTTGTATTATAAAACATAGAAAATTAATATACATCTCTAACTGGATGAGTGGTATTTCTTGAAAATTGGTTGTCTAAAATATTAACCAAACAGTAGTTGTAGAGAGCTCTGAATGCCCTGCAGTGAATAATAATTAGCGACCATATATGAGAAAATGTCTTAACTATATCAACTTTTAAAAAACCAGCAACTTTTTTGGCTGTATAAATATAGTTCTAGATAAAAATATTCAGTATGCACACACACAGTTTCACATGCCCATATTTTAATTTTAAGGTGCTTTTTTGTCCTTATTTTCTTAAGTTTTGAATTGTCTTTTGTTTGCTCTATGGTATAAACCGAATCCAGAAACTCCAAAGGTTTTTTTAAGTAATCAAGAGGGAGGGAAGAGGACTTTCCAAGGTGAACAACCAGAAGGATTGCACATTTATTATCTTACAAGACCATAGATTTTCTCAATTTTGGCTTTGGCTGGAAATGGCATGATGGCTTAGTCTCAATGCTGCTTGAACTCCATCACTCTGGGACAAATATCACTGTCCTTAGACTTGCCTCAAGGTTCATATTCTTTATCAAACATTAAAAATAAGGCATTTCAGAGTCAGACAGTCACCAGGAGTGGAGATGTTTCATGGAAAAACCATGAATTCTGGCACTGGAAATAAATTCCTACGTAGAATGCTTTTATTTTAACGGGGTGGTTCTACGTAATGAATTCCAACTAATGGAACTTTTGATTTTCATGTCTGTCTGTCTAGAATGCTTTCATGCCACCTTGATAATTTTACTCAAGCAGCTGCAAAACTTCAAGAAGATATAAAACATCATACAATTATAAACTATTGAAACAATGCCAGTGCCCTCATTCATCTCAGATATATCCAACTCCTCATTTCTTAGTTCCCAAAAGCTTTTTGTAAGAGCCGGGTCTTCCAGATTCCTAAGAGTCATGAATGAAAGCACAGAACCTGCTATTTCTGGAAGTAGCCTGTTCTGCAGAAGGGATGCTCTGAGAGAGAATGCATTCTTCTGAGTCCCATCTCACTGCTGGGAAGGGAAGGATAAGGCCTCTCAACACATACTCTTTCCAGATTCTATTTGTAGTAAGTGATCTTGTAAATAACCAAAGACCTGTTAACTTTGCTCTTCTAATGTAACCAACACCTAAGCCAGGACTACCCAGTGGCTGATTACAGGGCATTTCTTTGCAGTTGGGAGCAATCCTCCCACTTTTTCCATAGATGGGACAAACACTTCTTAATTGACCTTTCAAGTGTCAGATTTCTAAATCAGGAAATAACATGATCATGAGAATTCATAATTCAAAGGAAAATGTCATCCTCGGTGCAATATTCTGAGAGAACAAACAGCAGAGGACTGGAGCCAAATATTGGAAGGTACACACTGCACTAGCAGACAGCAAATTCCAGAAAGCTTTATTAAGGGAAACTTCCACCTTAGGCAACAGAGGGATTTTTCTTTTCCTGTAATTACAAGGAAAGAAATACAAGGACATCAGAGACCATCCTTTGAGGTTTGATTTGACGTTGACTTCAAAGAGGCTTACCCTATTCATTTACAACACTATGACTAGAACTCTGCTTCTGTTAAGTGCCACTGTTAAACTGTGTCAGGAGCAGCTGTGGTTTACAATACAGACTTCAATTCTAGTAGGAATTTTGGTAGCTGGATAGGGTTTTTTTCCCCAAAGAAACTAATTCTTTTTCTTGCATAAGTATTAATTAGAAGTGTCAAAAGGCTGCTATTGGGATGAAGGTAAGACTGGAATTGTTGACACTCCCTCATTCCTTTGGGTATGACGTTGCTGTCAGTTGTCCCAAGTTCTAGATTAGACAAGTATAATCTAGGACCTCATGGGAAACACAATTCCTGCATCTACAACCATCCAGTGCTAAGTGGAGGGAAATATCAAAAAAGAGAGATATTTTTATTTTGGTAGCACAAAACTGTACTCCTCCCTCCTCCATCATAAATAAATTCTGTATTTTAATTTGTGGTAGGATTCCCTCCCCTTTGTTCTTACATACTTACAATTTGTTTTTCCAGCACAGCTGGGCTGCCAAAAGGTCATATGATTTGGCAGCCATCCCAGAGGTTAAAAATTAATTTTTCCTTATTAATACAACTGAGGGTCCCACAGGAGAGGATCCCAGCCTTATCTGAACCTGACAGCTTTCTAATGTTCTCTAAGGCTATTGATGGTACAAGGCCACTGTATCCTGGAATACAACCATTCTGGAAGCCTGCTAAACAGCCATGTTCCTCCTTATTTTATTTTTGTTTGCTTTCCTTGTCCAAAGGTTGGGGAGTTGCTCTATTACAGAGAAATGGGGCTTAAAAACCAGGAATCTTATGCATCTATTCAAGGACATCATGGTAGAACATCTGGATTTGTCTTTAACTAGCATCCTGTCTTTGAAGTTCAAGATAGAACAGACTGATGTTTTCGCACCTTGAGAGATTAAAAACTATCTTTAAGTAAGGAAAACCCAAGGTAAGAGCCCTCAAAGAAAAGTGAAGAGAGGAATAGATTTGAATGAGTAAGGAGGAGAGAGAACTACAGCATATGCAGAGAACAATTCTTGTGCTTTCTTTTCGAGCCCATAATTTAAAATGGCTCCAGGATCGAAATCATTCATTCTAATAAGTCAAGAAAACAAAATCCAAGATCTTTATATAGTTAGTATTTGGGTATCAGTGGGGCTATTACCACAAAAGAAAACTCCAAAACATAGTGAAAAGAACATTGACTTTTCAAAAGTCAGTGCAACCTTTTAAAATTTCTGACAATGTATAGTCCAAGTTATTTTCCACAGTGTAAGCCTGGGTGAGTTGCAGGTATGATCAAGTTGCTTATGATGCTTTCACAGTATAATTCATACTGTATTGAATACTGTTGCCAAGTTCAGTTGGTGTAGTATTATTTTTTAACCCAAACACATTTGGAGATTTAGTATTGCCCATTGATCTTTGGCAAGTTGTTCTTCAATTAAATGATGGTAAGATACCCTCAACTTACGACCACAACTGAGTCCAAAATTTATGTGAGAAATTTATTAAATGAGTTTTGCCCCATTGTACGACTTTTTTGTTACAGATGTTAAGTGAATCACTGCTGCTGTTAAGTGAATAACACAGTTGTTAAGTGAATCTGATTTCCCCATTGACTTTGCTGGTCAGAAGGTTGGAAAAGGTGATAACATGACACTGGAATACTGCAACTGTCATAAATGTGAATCAGTTGACAAGCATCTGAATACAAATCACATGACAATGGGGATGCTGCAATTGTTGTGTGAAAAATGATCGTAAGTCACTTCTTTTGAGTGTCATCGTAACTTTAAACAGTCACTAAGAGAACTGTTGTAAGTCGAGGACTTCCTGTACATTGCTCCATCTGAGATCCTTGCTGTTTCCAATGCCAAAAGCACAGGAAACAACATTGAGTAAAATATGGAGCTCGGTTGGTACATGTGTCTGTCACTTAAGTAAACTCTACCTCCCTTATAGAATACTGGTACTTGCAAAAAAAACCCTGATAACACATAAATTTGTCAGCTGGGGGGCAGACATGACTCAACAACAGAACTCCTTAAACTGAAGAAACTAATATATTCAAGAATTATATAATGCCCAAGCAACATTCCAAACCAATTCAATTCACTTGTATCCGGTAGTATCAAAACTAAGAGGAGAAGGTTAAGGATACACAATCTATGGAAGTGAAGAAAATGGTTGAGAATTGGTGACAGAGAATCATTTAGTGGAGAATACTAGCATTGTGCTATAATCTGCTTTGGAAAAAATACTGAAGGAAACTAAGAAATACTCAGATTCCCTGAAAGCCAGATTAGTTGATTTTAAAAATGATTTATTACTTGCCATCAAGTTGCTCTCTACTCTTAGCAACTGCACTGATTCTTTCCATGATGACCTTTCCCTAATCTGGTTCTTCAGCTCTTCCCACAGTGCATTCATCACTATTGTAACTAAGTCTGACCACTTTGCTAATGGTCATCCTCTAATTTTCTTTCTTTCCAGCTCTCCCAGCATTGCAGCTTTTGCATTAATGTTCACAAAATAGGAATATTTGAGTTGGACATTTTTGCCTTGAGTGAGAGTTCTGGATTGATTTGTTCAATGATCCAGCAATTTGTTTTCATGGCTGTCCATGGCACTTCTCAGAAGTCATCTTCAACACCAAAAATTCAAAAGCGTAATACTCTTCCTATTTTGTTTCTTCAAAGTCCATCATTCACTTCCATAGAGTATCACAGGGAATATCATGACTTGCATTATTCCGAACTTTGTAGCTATAACACATCACAGCCTCTGAATATATTTTCTAAGGTCAATTTAAACTGTAGTCATTAATAAATAAAACCATTCTGCTTGTTCTAAAATTTTATATTCCTTTTTTAAATGTTCCACTACATCCATCTATAGGATCATGTCCATATTTTTGGTCAAAATTATCATTTATCTTTTCATTTCTTCCATTTCAGTTCAATCCACTTCTAACCACACCAAAAGACTTAGCCATTCATTTGCAGGCTAGAGTTTGTAAAACTGAGTCATATTGACAAACAAAGAGGCCACTGGAAAGAGTGATACGAAGCTTTGTATTCTGCCTGCAAATTTATAGTTAGTATTTACAAATGGAAAAAGACAAATGAAATATGAGATAGCTCTTTTATATTGTCTACCACACAATTACTGATATTTTGGAACTGTTTCTTTTTTGTTACATATGCACTTCTATATATATTGATTTAAAAATAGAGGTTCCCCACTGAGTTTGCCAGTGAGAGTTCTTCTAAATTCATACATACTGTTTTAGAGCAATATTTATAAATATTTCCTCCATTTTAAATCTTTATCAAATTTATTATCAAGGAACCAATGATCTACTTAATAAAGGAAGCTGCCTTATATCCAATCTCTCAAAAGAGCCCATTTGTCAAATATGAAAAAGGTTCAGAAAATATGACAACTTCCTTAGAAACATGCAAACATACACTTCTTCCTCCACAATTTTCACTTATGTAAAGCCAGCTTTTTAAATTAACTGGTTTCAATTGGAGCAGTTTAAATAGTGTAGTGAACTCTCTTGTTGAAATCAATGAGTTTTACAAGTGTTTATATGTTGCAGCAAGTCTGCAACACGTACTCGTTGTCCGAGGTTCCCTGTTGATGTTGTCCTGGGTTCCCGCAGGAACGAGTCTCAGCCCTCACCGAGACAATTTAGGGGGTCCTCGCAAGGACGAAAGAAGTCGAATAAGAGCCACCACACCAGAAGTTTCTCGAGATGAGAGAGCACGAAGTGCCCGGGGTGATGTTGTGTCCCCCGAACAGATCGCAACAGTCTCTTTTATTAAGCAGTTTTAGCAGGGAGGGGTAACTACAGCAAGGAAGGGAGTAGCATATAGAAAGTTACCAGACAGCGTGAGTCAGAGCATGCGTGTTAACAAAACACCACCTGATTTACAGGAAATCATACATTTCAGCAGAATAGAAACCTAACTCAGGGAAAGCGAAACTTAATTTGAGGAGGAATGCAATTGGGTACTATGAATCAAGTCTGTCAGGTATTAGATATCATGTAGCACTGAACAAGGTCAAGTCAAATTCTTTCGGCTGTGAGGCCTAAGAAAACCTGAACCAATGATATATCCATATTTATAGAATAGACACAGATCTTGTTAAAGGCAACATTGCAAATACCAGTTAAATAGAACTACTCCAACTCAGCCAATCCCTTGGAAACTGTTCAAGTCAGGCTTCCTAAAGTAAGGAGGACAAAAAGCCCACACATAAAAACACAACTGAGCCTTTCAAAAACATTGCCTAGAAAATTTATCTTAGGAAGTAATAATATACCTGCTATAGCCAATCTCAGGGCTCTGAGTTTTAAAAGTTACCAGCGAATTCTATCAATGACCAAATAAGGCAAAACAGCATTCTTAATTAAATGCAAGCACACATTTTTCAAATATGCTTTTGACAATCATCTAGTTCCTTTTCAAAACCCTTATTTCCAAGAAAAACTTTAATTCAGCCAAAGAAACCAGTTAGTAGCTACCAAATATTTGCTGCAGGCTTGTCTTTCCCCATTGCAATATTTTTTTGCTAGATTTACTGAAGTCATATCTTCAAATGTTAGCTTTTAGCAAAGCATTTCAAGGTCTTTATGAGCACATATTGCTCCAAGTTGCACAAACAATATTTGAATTGCTATGCGGTACGGCCATCCAAAACTGGATTTATTTGTTTTGGCTCCCTTTTATAGCTAGTCAAGGGAGATTAAAATAGCTGGTAATCCAAGCATCTGATTTATCCTTGGTCTCCTATTCACTGCCCTAAACTGTCTTCTCAACACTGCATGGCTATATACAATACATGTTGGCAACTACTCTGTCCACCCCTTCCAGTTTTAAGAAATGTAACAGAACTACAGAAGGCTTTTTCACTCTATGTAGAGTACCAGGCTATTTTCTATTTAAAACTCTTCCCTTTTCACATTTGACATCCCTTTGGGGAACTGAAACAGGCTTTCATTATGGATGAACACACCAGATCCTGGCATAAATTTATCTACATCTAACATGTGTTTTTACCCTGCTTTGTTAATTACCAAAGCCATCTGTGGGGAAGTCAGGGCTTCCTCCTTGTCACAATTTATCTTTATCTCTTGCTAGATTAGGTACTGAAGTCATATTACTGGATCTCAGGTATCATACTAAGTTCTCTGAAGACAAAGCCTGACCAATACAAATAAAATTACAGGTGAATTAACCAAATCCACCCTTAAGTCTGTATCTTTGTCAAACAAGAAGTGATTGGTATGGACTTAATGTGGCATTTTTGGGAAGAAAGATGAAGAGCCATTTGCACATACCAGGGATTATTCAACACTGGTTGTCTCATAGCTAAAGATTTGAATTGCTTATCCTGATAAAAATATTTGCAAGAAGAGAGCAACAAGCCAGTCAGAGCTTTTCCCCCACCTCCTTTTATCTCTTCAGACTAATCTATTATTGTCTTGCAAGGTGACACCCAGCATCTAGCAAGTTTCCTTTTCCTTTTATAAGAAACAGGCTAGCTAGTGAAAATCCATGAGCATGTAAGCTTTGCTTTTTCACACAACCAACTATGCCACCATGCCTCCATAGATGTTCAAAGCAACACCTCATATAAGCTGAATGCAGAACATTGCCACTCTCTCTTATAGAACTGAATATTCAAATGGGGAAAAGATGAACCCAATTCCTATATATTCAGAACCAAACAGATAGCATTGATTCAAATATAGCACAGAAACAAAACAGTAGTTCTTCAGAAAGCATGACACAACAGTGACAAAAAACTGGAGGCATTGTTGTCCAGAATGCCTACACACACACACACACACACACACACACACAAACACAAATTAAGACTGGACATAAAAGTGTTACTGGAAGAGTTAGATATACCTTGGTTCTTGAATCCTAAACATAAACAGTCAGGAAGATACATGCCTTACTATCACAGCTATAACCTGGGTTACCCTTAGAGGAACTTTGGGAGGGCTGTGCACACAGGTTATACCCGGTATCTGAATGAAGATTATTCTAACTCAAGCCTACTTTGTTGGAGTACATTGATTGGACTATAGCAGCAACTATAAGATACTTTACTACAAGCATCTAAAGCTCTCAATAGAATCTGTACATCATGGCAACACAATTTTTTTCACATCATACCATTTGGACCTCAATTATATTTGAGAAAAAGTTAGAGTGAGCTCAACTAAACTTAGTGAAATCTGTTTCTCAGTAACAGTACTTGGATTCATGCTGTGAAACCACCATAGCATCTTCATCAAAATACTTTTTTAGAAGGAGGTCACAAAATACAATCACACACAGTAAGTCACAACATGGCTTCTTCTGTTTTGGTTTAGAAAAAGTTCTTTGAACCAAAGCCGTGTGGTTTCTGACTTAGTGTTATTTGGCAATTTGACTACTCTGGCTTTTTCAACTCAAAGTAATACAGTGGTCAGATGCTGGACTAGACCTGGGGAATCTCTTTTCCATAGGACATAGGATACTGGCTGACTTTAGATCAATCACAATTTCTCAAACGATTTCAGAGATGTTGCAAGGATAAAATCCAGGGAGATCAACATGGACATTGAGCAATCACTCAGAGATATAAGGCAGGATATTAATAATAATAAAAATCCAACCAACCATAGCTTTGTACCATACTGAAAACCAGCCTTTTGTTTCAACAGTATTTTCTAATAAATAAATAACTCTTCCAATTTCCTGTTACAAGAAATGCGTTGACAGTAAAGGAAACAAGAACTCTTTTCTTTTGGTTTCCTATTTATTTAAATGTCCCTATTTTCTTACTGCCATAATGAGGGAGTAGTGCTTGGCAAAGAAAGCAACTTAAAGAAGATTTGTTGGGAATGCTTACATTTGCTCTTGTAAAATATACTGAGCCTTTCATGCAATAAAGTGTTATGCTTATAAGTGTTGCTTAACTATAACATCAGGTTGGGAGGGAGAAGAGACTCCAGCTGAGTAAGCTAGTAGAAAATTTACTTTTATATACTGTACACATTATTTCAGGTTTGTTTATTAACAGCTTCTCAACTTTTGCCCCTTCTTTTGTCAACATCTCAATTTCTTCAACTGAAAGCCCCATATGTTATCTATGGGGAAAAAGCTATCATGACTAATTCTGCATTACTGGGGACCAGGACAACAAACTTTGCTGAAACATCTACCTCAAACTCAGGAGGTAAAATGTAAAGCCTCTTTCCAGTCAAACTTGATGACTACTAGAGCTGTGAAAGGACTTTGGATTTAAAGCCCAAAAGTGCTTTGATGCAAGCAAGGGGACCCATGTGTCCGCAACTCCTTAAACCAAATGAAGGTTTTGCAGTTGTGCGATCCCAGGTAAAGACACAGTTGCTTTAAGTAACTGCAGACAGGGGCTATGTGTTCCCCAAGCACATTTTGTCTTTGAATCTAAAGAGATGCTCACCTTTAGTGACTATATGAATACTGTCATGCAGATTTCTTGGCAATAATAATAGTTTGTCATTCTCTACTTTGGGAATTTTTTTCATTTTAGGCTAATCTACAGTCTGGGGATTTCTTAGTAGACTCCCATCCTGGTCTGGGATAATCAGGTCTGACCCCACTTCATTTTTTCAGATTAGGCACAGTCAACTAGATAGTGCATCTACTATGGCAAAGGAGCTCATAGCCTGGTTATAAGCCTTATAGGGAAGCTTTGGCAGTATGCTTTTTGCAAAACGTTATCATCACAATCTATTTTTAAGCTTTGGATTTCTCAGGAGATAAAGCAACAAAAATAACTAAGAAATGCAAGGAGAATGCACTTTGCATAAAATGAATTGTTTTTGCAAATAATAAGAGCTTGCAGCTACAATTGCTAGTAGATTACCCTCAAATATGGCCCTGAACATTATATTATTATTATTATTATTTATTTAGACTTGTATGCCGCCCTTCTCCCTAAGGACTCAGGGTGGCAAACATATAAAAAGAATACAATTACAATAAAAAAATATTAAACAACTACAAGTCTATAAATAACTAAAAGTTAAATTAAAACAATTTAAAATTTATGTATAAGTTTTTGACAGAAATTAGAAGAATCCAACCTTATATTGCATTATTTATTTTTATTTATTTATATCCCACCTTATTTTTTATGAACAACTTAAGGCAGTAAATATATCTAATGCTCTTTCTTCTCCTGTTTTCCCCAGAACAACAATCCTATGAGGTGAACTGGGCTGAGGATGAGTGATTGGCCCAAGGTCACCCAGCTGGCTTGCATGACTAAGGGGGAACTAGAACTCACCGTCTCCCAGGTTCAATCTAGCTTAATGCCTTAACCACTAGACTAAGCTGGCTCTCTCGTTAGATATACAATTATAGCCCCAATGTAGATGGATTGGTTGGTTTATAGATCTAAAATCAATACAGTTGTTTAAGTACCTAAATAATAATAATAATAATAAGGGCCTCAATTACTTTTGAAATAACAGGAAAAAAAGTGGACAGTGACAATAGGTGATCTGGGGGGAGGGGGAGGTAGAAGGCTCAGATTAAAAATGTAATAGGTAATAAATTAAATAATTCCAAATAAGTCCTCTAGATGTCTCCAAGTCTTCTGGAAAAAAAATCAGATCAGAGAGCACCCATGTCTACATATTTGTGTCATGGTGTCCGGTATTCCAAACCAGTTGTACATATTGACAAAAGAAAACAAACACTCAGTCCACTCCATGATCCAGGAGAACAAAGAAAAGTTGAACACAGTGCAATTTAAAAAGCAAATAGATAAATTCCATTAGATTTTTTTAACTTCAAGGTTATATAAAGTTCATCCATAAGTCTTAACTAACACCACTGCAGATACGTTTTAGCCAAAGTTTTTTTATATATAGCTCAAACATTTTCAAATAGGTAGTTCCAAATAGGAGGGAGGGAGGGAGGGAATCCAAGGGCAGTGAAAAACAGCTGGCAAATGAAGAGGTGTAATTGCCTCTGTATCACCCTATCTTAAGCACAAGTTCTCTTTCTTAGCATTAGTTTAAAGCAAACTTATTCTTGATTCCTGCTGTCCATAGTGATTCACAGGAATCCTGGCTACTCATTACTGGTTTCCTTCCTTCCTTTCTTCCCCCAGAGATCAAGACCAGCTCAAGACTCCTGAGAAAGGGCTGTGTAGGAACAGTCATCTCTCAGTCAACAGAAAGACTAATCAAGCCTCCATATTCCCACAGTTACATTTACCGTAACTGGCTCTTTGGGAAAATCCCTGCACTTATTTGAATTTAGAAGACCACAAAACAAATCACTGAGTAGGTACTTACTATGGAGCACTATTGAAGCAACATGCTGTGGACTTAAACTGTGTCTGATAGAAAAATTACTATGCAGTCCCTCTCTGAACTTCCTTTTACAATAACAAAAAGCCACCTTTCATTTCGTAACTCTTCTGGCCTCCAAGGAACTTCATGTAGGTGAGTGTTAGAATGCATGTTATCAGAGCCATGATGGTGCTATGGTTAGAGTGCAGTATTGCAGGCTAACTCTGCTGACTGCCAGCAGTTTGATTCTGATCAACTCAAGGTTGACTCAGATTTCCATCTTTCCAAGGTGGGTAAAATGAGGACTCAAATTGTTGGGGGCAATGTGCTGAGTCTGTAAACTGCTTAGAGAGGGTGTAAAGCACTTTGAAGTGGTATATAAGTCTATATAAGCGGATGGCTCCTGACCTTCGATCCTTCCGTCACGACCTGAACACATGGTTCTTCCAACAGGTCGACCTGGACTGAGGGGGGTTTAATGGTTTTTATTGGTTGCTGTTGGTTTTATTTATAATTATTGCGACTCTTGTTTAATATTTTTTAAATTTTAAACTTTTGTACTGTATGTTTTTACTGTTGTGAGCCGCCCTGAGTCCTTCGGGAGATAGGGCAGCATATAAATCCCATTATTAAATTAAATTAAAATTAAATTAAATGCTATTGTTATTGCTTTCATTCTATTCCTTGTCCACCAACATTGGGGCTGCAGAAGAAGAGAAGTCAGCAATTTATTCATATCCCCCTCTTAGTAGTCCTTTTGGTCATAGGCTTCTTCTAAAAGAACACTGCATGCCCAAATTCATGTGTCCTGAATTTCTTGCTGACTGGAAGAGAGGAGAATCTATTCCTTCTCAGCCAGAATAGAAATGCATATCGAAGATGAATAATTAATATTTCACCAAAAAAAATCATGTCCAATTGTTTTGAGAATTCCAAGGATATCAAAGGAGGGAGGGAGGGAGGGATGAATTTTCCTGCACAGCATCTAGTGACTATAGAGCTTTTTCCAAGTGAGGATTTCTATTTGCCTTAACACACATATAGAGCCTGGCTCCTTGATTTAAATCACTAAGCCATTTTGCTTTCCTGGGCAGTTTTCTGCAGGCACTATTTCTTAACTCATTTTGAGATAATGTCTTTATTAGGTCAGGGGGCGATTGACAGAAAGTTGCAAGCTTTCAAATTTCTAAGAAGCCTTCACCAGGAAAGATGGTATAAATCTTCAATTGTTCTAGTGAAAAGGGTCTCGGTATGGATTTGTTGTTGTTTTTCTCCCTTGTGGGATCAACATGACTGCTTTTGTGCTTCAATGTGACTAATAAAATACTGAACATAATCAATTAACAGAAAAAGCCCACATAAAAGAAAGTGAGTTGATATCTCTTCCATCAATTTACTGTTTTCCAACCAAAGGACTTGTAGGTCTCAAGCGTGAATACCAGTTTCACTTTAATGGCTAAACATTTTATATTTTCATAATGACAAAGACTAGTTATTTGCTTATTTTCCTAGCAAACTTTGGAAGAGTCCCTGGTACAACGTATCTTCTCCTATCCCCACAATCATATGCATGTCTGGGAAATCCTCATCAGTGCATTTAAAACTCTAAGATGTTACAAATCAAAACACCACCCACATTTTCCTTCTAAGAGAAAATAGGGGGCGAGGCAGTCTTGTCACCTGGGTCTCCCTCATGGCCAGATTGTTAATCACTGTCCCTGGCTTAGAAACTCCCAAGCCTGAACCTCTTAGGGGAAGATAAAGACTTTCTCTGTGAAGCTCAACCTGGAGATTGTATAGACACTTACTTGGCAACCATATGAGAGTAGTTTGTCAAGACTTTATTTTGGAGACATTTTAGTATATAAAAATACAGTTTAGTAGAGCCCAGAAATTTCCTAGTAGCATCCCATACAAATATTAACCAGCCCCAATCCTATTTAGCCTTTTTCAATGTCATTTGCCTTACCATGGATTTTTGGCCAGTATGGTTATAGGGCAGTTATTCAGAAAAGCAAATAATCAAACAAAATGAAATAAAGGGATATATTTGGACAAAGGAAGCTGTATTAGAATCAGAGCAAGACAGAATCTGAATATTTCCTCCAGCAGTCCTGCTTCTATTGTTTGGCTTTCCATCATTAATCTGTATCATATTTAGTAATTGTGTTGATTAAGTAATGTTTTGGAATTGACATGGTTGTTTTTAATTGCATTCAATTAAAGTTGGTTCATTCTTTGTTTAAAAATTGATTTAATGGGCTTGTTTTACTGATAGCAAAGTACAAGAGTCCTACCCGTAAACTGCTTTGAAAGGCATTTTAAAAATTCATTGCCTAAGTAAATAAAAGCAAAAAAAGTATTTTTGGTTATATGGCATTTTGATCTTCAGAAGCTTGGCAGTTTCCTCTCAAGTTTAGAAACTAAAGGATGAATCTGTCACCCCATAAGTCCTGCTGTCAAAGTTACCCTATTCAGTGCAGCATAAGAGTTTCTCATAGCTTGTACCTGATGCCCTAAACCAGCAGATGTCTTCCTTATTACAAGAACTAATTGGAGGAATGAGCCCAAAGGGCAAGAATTAAATGACTCTGGAGAGAAGATTCACTCACCCCATAATAATTCCCACTCTCACACCCAATTCTGTATGCACATCTAGTATTCCATATTGCTAGGAAATCAACCTTTGAATCCTCACTTCATTCATGGAAATACTGAGGAGTGATTACCGAGTATTAAGCAATGATTCACACCCATGTTGAATTATTTTGACTATGCCCCCTTAGGGAATGACTTCCTAACTCATCTACATTGATGTGTGGATGTATCAAAGTCTGTAGAATTAAAACCAGCTTGGCCTGCAAGTTGGCCTCTCATCCTCCTCTTTACCATTAAACAGCTTTCTTCTTTCAAAAGAAGCATCAGATTTATTTGATTATATTTGTAAAGAAAGAGATTCAATCAAACTAAGTCAAGCAATTGGGGCTATATAGCTTAATCACAGCTCTGCTCTCCTCTATTAACTTTATGTCTGTATTAAGGAGAAATCAATCAGCTGAAATGAAGCATTAGCCACAATTTCCTCCTCATTGGGAAAAGCAAGAACAGGCAGAGGTTCATTTGCAACTGAAATTGCTCCTGAGGGTGACAAGAGCTGAAAGTGGTTCAACTCCCCAAATGAGAGAGTTCCTTCTACATTCCCCAACTTCTCCCCCCTTCCCCACATAGAGTATAAACCAAAATGTATGTGTATCTCTTACATTTATCCTTAAACCAGTGGGTTTAGCAGCACAGAAGCTCATAATGGAAAGAAATGCCTCATACATGATACAGCTACTTTGCATTCCATGGTTACCCATAATTAATGTCACTTGTGTATCATTTGCTTGAATATCGCAAATGCTAAACTGCAGCCGGACATGCTAAACGCATTTTACAGTATTCTTATTCTTACAGCAGGAGCAAAGCTAATACAACGCAAGTCCTTGAAAAATCCTGATACGTTTTAAGATTTACAAAACAGAAAGCTAATAAAATATGAGGCAGACATTCTTCATTCTCATTCTTTCTCAGTTTTTGGAAACTTTTTAAAGTCTCTGAAAACTAGACACTTGCTTAGTTCAAATTTTTATAGTAAGATTGTTTAACCATAATCCGCTGACACTAGCTTCAAGGACCATGTTTTGTTTACTTATCAAATTTATTTGCCACCCATCTCATACAGTGGTGGGATTCAAATAATTTTACCACCGGTTCGGTGAGTGTGGCTTGGTGGCACGCTTTGCACGCATGCACACACTTTGCTTGCGTGTGCCAAACACGCACTTTGCGCAGGCACAGAGGCGTTTGTGCAGGCACAGAGGCATTCTAACTCACCTCCTGCAAGCCTGCACAATCCCAGTCGCTTCAGCAGCTGCCGTGCAGCACTCTTCTGTGCCGTGCAAAGCAGCTGTGCTTCCAATTCAGAGGATAAAGGTGAGTATGGGAGCCTGGGTGGGCAGAGCAGCAAAGAGAACCAGTTCGGTCTTCACTGCTCTTTGCTGCTACCGGCTCTGCAGAACCAGGCCGAACTGGTAGAATACCACCACTGATCTCACAGTTCAAGGTGAGATCCACAATGGCTAGATTCCTACACCAATATACTGCTTGATGGGTAACATAACATGCAATGTAGTCCTTCACTTTGGTCATATCCGGAAAAGTTTTCCAATATTCTAAAAATGTCCAAAGGCTTTGCAAGCAACCCAAAATGCCTCTTGTCACCCCACAATGCCTCTTAGTCAAAATGTTAAACCCTGCTAAAAAAAACCATTAGTAAGAAAATTGCATCTCTTAAATGCAAATCAATGCCAAGGGGCAAAAGAGATGATTGTCCCTACAAGCAGCCTCTCACCTCCTTCAGTTTGCAAAAGGATGCCCATGGGGATTGGGCAAAGAGGAGCTTCTAATGCATCTACCTCCTGAGCTGCCATGTTTTAACCCAAAAAGCAGCACTGAATAGCAGGATTAGTGACTGTTTCACCAGGCCCACTGGCAAAAATCCAGGGCTTTTACTTCTTCTAAACCAGTTAACAATGCCATTTGGTTTCCATCAAGCTCTGACTGGGATTTAACAATATGGACAACTTCTCCTAGTCTCCAGAAAATTTAGATCATTGAATCGCAGGGGGGACAGAATTCCTACATCTGCAGTTCTTCCAGCAAATCCTGCAAATGCACAAGCAGGGACTTTCAGAAGACAACAGCTGCAGAGGAAAATGGAAGAGCTCCTTATTCATAGAACCCTAACAGCTGAGAGGGACCAAAAAGCTACTTTTGCCAATCCCCACCTGCTAAATCTCCACTCCTTCCCCATCTACAGCACTCCCTATGCAGATGCTATTGGGGGAGAGAAAAAAAGGATTGTTGGAATAAATTCCTCCAGTAATAAGCCTACCTACCCTTCTTACTTCCCCAAAGAGAAACTTCTGATGGTTAGATTTTTTGTTTCAATTTAGGAATATGGATTCAAATTAAAAACCCACCCTTCCCCTTCACACCCACAATGTACACACCATCACAATCATCATTTGTTCTTAAATGCATTGGGGCAGTTTTTTTCAAAGGATATGTATGTATGTATGTATGTATACACACATATACATACATACACATACATATATATATATACATACATATATATATATTATGTATATATGTATGTATGTATGTATGTATAAATAAAAATTCTTTTGTGAAATTTCACTTCTTTCTGCCCGAATGGCTGCCAGAACGGCCAAGCCCTGGAAGTGAAAAGGCTCTCAGTTGTTCAGCCTCCACGGATGCCCAGGGCTTACAGAATGGCAGAGATGAGAGGGGCATTCTCTGCAAACCTACACCAGCAATACACATCTGTCAGTACCTAGCTCCTATGGCCTCAACCTCGGGCGAGATGAGATTTTAAAAACCCAGCCTGCTGTTAACACAGGGCTACTGCAGCCTTCAAGGTAGCCACCCTCTGCAGCACGGCACCAGTGCCAAGAATCCAGAAACAAGCCAGTATTTACGACACAATCATCACCCTTTCTCCCCCTTATTCCCTCCATTACTTCAATCTCATTGCTGATTTCCCTGAAATCACCAGGCTGGGTTGGGGAGGTGGGAGGGAAGAACTTACTCTGGGGAAGATTCCTCAACCACTGCTGCTGAGGTGGCTATAGTCCACTCAGGGCTGCAAGGAAAAGGGTCCCTCCAGGCTCCTCTAGCAGATAAATGGCTCTCAGACATTTTCATCCTCATCCCAGGGCTTCCAAACCTTTGCTTACCGGCTCACCTAACAGATAGGGATGATCCACTTGCCATTTTTTTGTTATTCAAAGCATAACTTAGCAGAAACTCAGGAACTATTTTCTTGTTCCTTCATTTGAGGCTCTTGATTTTTATCATGGGCAGAAACGAGTGACCAGCACCCCTACAGAACTGAAAGGGCTTGCCTTGCATCTCACCGGCCACTTCGGATTTTCCCAGGCTGGAACGGGATGGGGAGAGGCTATTTCCATCAGCTGCAGCTTCCAGGGTGGGTAGCCTGGTATTTCCTTTTGGAAGCAAATGGGAGTAAGACAGCGCAGCCTGGGCCAGCATTAGCGCGCTTCAGCAAGCCTTTGCCCCGCACCCGCGTTGCTTAATAGTTGTTGTGGGTCTTGTGATCCACCCAGCCAACCCTTGGAGGCTTCTTTCCCCTAAGGAGCTCTGCGGCATCCAATAGTCAGATGCGCCAGGGCGGGAGAGGCTCGTTTGAGTAAACATGGCAGACCAGGCCAGGCGATGGGACGGCCCTCGCAAGCCCTCTCGGCCAGACTTTAGCTCTGACGCAAACCTCAAGCTCCCCAAAGCGAAGGCACCGCCTGGCCCAACTGACCTCGGGGAACTTGGCTTGAGAAGATTGCCGGAGGACCCAACTCACGGATGCCGCGCAGACACCCAAAGGGATTTCTAGCCAGCTGTTTAAATAGGAAGGGGGAGGGGAGGGCAGCGCCGAGGTCCGCAAAAGTGAGTGAGATTGGCAGCGAGCCCGCTTCGTCTGCTGGGACTCGAGGCATTTCTCTGCCCGCCACCTCGGAGGGGCGGCGGGCGCTGCCGCAAAGCTCATCTTCGCCAAAAACGACAGTGGTGGCGGCGTGTAGCACGCCCTGGACTCTGCGGGAAGCGCCGCCCCGGCGAGACCCAGGGACTGTATCCAGTGCCATCTTTTGCAATGGGGCTCGCGAAGGGTCGCAGACTCTGCCTCCTCCCGGTGAACAGGCACGAGAATTACAGTATTGCTGCTATTTCGACTGTGGAGGAGGGTCGGGAGGGATTGAAGTAATCCGAACGTTGAAAAAAAGAGGAAACCCTCCCGCCCATCACTTCGCCGCCCTTAGCGATGCTTTCTCCGGCAGGTTCGTTTGGATCAGCGCTTTGAGCTCTCGCCTGCTACCCTGCCTTGTAGCACGCCCGAAGTTGGTTCTCGCCCACCCGCTGCATCCCTCCAACGTTTCGTTGTCTGAGGGGAAAGAACCAGGTTTCAAACCCACTTAGAGATCCCGGGCTTTGATGTAGGAACTTTGTGGCGTGGCTCGGCTGTTTTTCTGGGCTGTGACACAAGCGCTCTGCTTAAGCTCACGCCACCCTTAGGGAAAGCTTTCATACACCCCCCCCCCAAAAAAAACCACCTTGGCACTCGGCTAAGGCCTAGCAAGCGGCGGATTTCTTTCATCGGTAAAATGAAGCCATCTTCGTGGAAAACCTATCATAACCTGATTCTAACCTGATTGTTGGGAGCCACCCTGCATGCTAGTCGACAATCCATGTAATTCCCAGAGACTTTTTAGTGCTGGAACCGTGCGCAGAATTGCGCTGCGCCCAAGCAGGCCTCGAATTGAATCAGAGTCGTTTTGGAATCGACTTGGAACCCCGCCGCGAACAATTTGTATTCGCTTCGCGCTAGAGGTACAGGGAACCCCCCCCCCTTTTGTTATTTCGAAACTATCTTAAGTTGCTCCACTTCGCTGGATAAAGCTGTGTTTCCTGGCTCTTCTTCCCCTCTGTTGTTTGTGGGTATGATCTGCCTTATCAGAGTTTTCACTGAGCGCTCAGTAAACAATTTAGAGGAAAAAGGAGCGTCTGATATCTCAAAAGGAGTAATTAAGGCGGATGGGTTTAGTGCGCCCTCTTCGCCAGTAATCAGAGATTAGTTCCAGCCTCCCTTTTTCTTTCAATAACAAGGATGGAAGAGTTTTAAAGAAGCAATAGATGGTTTTAACAATTTACTGCGCTTTGAAATAGACTGGGGTACCTGAAATGCACCATATGGATTGCTTCGATTCTTCACTGCACCCCTTTTGGCCGGTAAGTTGCATCCAGAAAAGTTTATAACCCGTTTTGCAAGGGTTTTCAGCCAAAATTGTTATATACAGTTCTTTCTCCCCGTGGAAGGTACACCTGTATGCGCGTGCGTACACGTGCAGGAACATATGCAAAGGGCATCCTCGGTGACTCTATTTCTTAGATATTAAGCAGGAAAGATGCGGTCGGCTGTTCTTTCCTTGAATCCAAGCCACTCATTCAATTTTGAAAACGCAAACTTTTCTATTTCTAGAAGGGAATCTCCCTTCCAGCACCACCCCAGTCGGAATTTTCTTATTTTAGAAATGTAAATCTGAAACGTATCTCACATTTAGAAGTGAATTACGGCTTTTTTTGTTATAAAGACAGGACAGATTTGGAGAAGTTATATTTTCTCTCCGCCTCCACAAATATTATACAGCAAGGGAGACTTGGTGGTATGTTTAGATCTTTGATTTATTCCATATGTGACATGCACAGCTAAAAACAACCCCTTACTTTTCAGTTGGTTACAAAGTCATCATCCATTTTGTAACCAACTAAAGTGGGGCTTAAGTTGTTTTTCAGTAAAGGAGTAAAGGAGCAGTTACGGCCGTAGATATAAGCAGAATCTGGCTGAGTAACCCCGGATTGGTCGCTTCCCCATCTCTCTTGAAGGAAATTGGTTGATAGAGGCAGGTTGGGATGTCTTTTAAAATAGAAGTGGTGATCCTTAGGTCTTACCTGCTGCTTGCCCCAAGACTCCCGATCCGGCCAAACGAAGAAGGAGAAATCCCCAGAGCAGAAGAACTGTATCCATTTCGGTGAGGATGGAGAAACGCTTGATGGGGAAAGAGCGATTCCTCCCAAGCCGCGCTGGGTCAGGGAGAGCAGGATTTTCTTTTGCAACTCTCCGAGAGGATTCCGTCCCAGAATTTCCTCTGCCGAGGTTTCAAATCCGTTCCGGAGCTTCCTCCCCTCGGCTCCGCAATAAACCCACTTCCCCAAAAGATCGCCGAGCTGGAGTGAACTCCTGACGTTCAGCAGAAAAAGAGACCGCTCCAGCCGGCAACACGGAGCAGGAGAACCGCGCACACGCACACCCAGAGCACGCGAGAGAGCCCCTTTCTTTAGAGCGGCGTTGCCTTCAGCACAGCATCACCGGCTAGGTTCTTCGCAAAGCCGCCGAAAAAAGGCCGCCTTGGCATCGCACCTAGCCAGCCGCGCACCCCTCCCCCCCTCAGTCCTTGCCCGAGCCTGGCGGCTGAGAGCGAGAGCGCAACGAACGGCGCTCCCGGCAAAGGGTGATTTCCCAGCCCGCGGCGCCCGGCTGCTTCCCCCCGCGCTGCCGGTTCGAGCTCTCAGGCGGCTGCCGGTCAGCTTCACGCCAGAGGCGTTTTCCGGATGCGGCGCCGCGAACGACTCCTCGAGTGCTGCTCTATAGCCGCTGCCGCCGCCTCCTTCCTCCGACGCGTGGGGTCTTGACTGAAGCTGTGCGGACGCTAGTGCGGGGTTCGCTGCTCTTCCCTTTCTTTGCCTCCGCCTCGGCTTCCTCGCAGCCTTTTCAGGCAGAGCAGCATGTGGATGTCAGACAGAAAGGCAGAGCTATCCGATTACACGCTCGTCCAGGGCCCGCCCCTTCTATGTTTCTCATTTAAACAAAACACACCGAGAGGGGAGGAGAGGCGTGGGGGGGAAGAGCCCGCGAAGCGCCGCGCAGTCCACGATCAGAACTCGGCCGGGATCCAGCGGGGGAAGCGAAGGCGCGGCGATCGACAGAGGCGGCATAAGCATTCTCTGCCCCTTCCTGCAGCACTGGACAGGCTTCGACTTTCTCGGCTGCAGCCCACGCCTGGCTCTTGGGAGAAGCAACAAGTTCGGCGCGAAGGCCTCTTTCTCGCTGGGCGTCTTGGCTGGGGCTGCTTGTGTGGAGGGGAGTTTCTCCCCACCAGCTCTCGGGAGGTCGCGTGAACGTGCTACATATTGCATCCCTCCATAAAGTGATAGGTATTTAAAATTATACACGCAGGCTGTCGGCGGAAGGTGATAGCTTCAATGCTTAACAGCTTTCTCCAACTATAAACCGGAGTTCTGAGCTCCAAACACCACCCACACAAAGAGAGAGACACAAATAACACTTAAAAGGCTGGCAGGAGATACCTTATGCGCTACAACATAGTGGAATGATTTTTTTTTGCATAAATCTTGCCAGCAGCATTTACCCCTAGGAAAATGATAACGATTCAGCCTCAGACCGAGATTGGTTTAAATAACTTGTGGTTGGAAAAAAAAAAAGAATGGAGCCGTTTTTTGCTTGGATAAGAGAAAGCAGGCTTGCCAGTTATACAAAACTCTACCTTTGGCAGAATGAAATCAGACGTAAATCAGCATAATATAGGCATTGTGCATTTTTCATCCGAAGTCTAGATCACTTTTTTTTACTTACTCTTGTCATACACTGCCCCTCACCCCTCTGTGCTGATACACACACATGGCATCTAGCTGACCCCACTGGGACTGGAAGAAAATCAGGATCAGGGCCATTTAATACTTGTATGGGAAGCCTTGTGGGAGATTTTGTGGGCTCTGGACTGGGAAACTTTTTTTGTTTTCTTTCAAATCCCAGAAAAAAGAGTTAGCAAATATTGGATGAGAGCTCCTGGAGGTGCTCATGAAGTCGCCCATCATTGATCTCGGGATGTTTTGGTCTTGGAACAGATGCTGGTGCAGCCTATTCCCCACACACACTCACGCACACATACTTCTGCCTGGTCCCTGGGAAGGAGAAGGGCAAGTAGGTAGGACACATGCAACAAAACTACAGCAGCTGATTCTTATGACAAGGTCTGGCATGGTACCTTGTGGATATGCCAAGATGCTGCTGCTAGTTATGGAAACAGTCATGAGAAGCCTATTAGCACATTGGCTTTTCTCATAAGAGCTGCGTTGGAAGCACTCCCAAGGCATCTGCTGAAAGCCCACGTGCAGTCCATACATAGGCTTCCCTGGGCCCAGTTTGTAAGGATAGTAAGAAAGGGCCCTTTCTTACTGTTCCTATAACGCTGGGCTGCTCAGTTTCCACCAGTTTTCAGTACAGAGAAATCATCATCAGATGGGCCAGTGGAGCATAGGCTCTGAAAAAATTCCTAAAGTAGGTTGAACAAATGATATGCCAATCATGGACTGCAGTTGTGCCAGCTACTGTACAAGACTAGTCATTATGAACTGGCATATAGGTACAAGTCAGTCAGGACAGTCAATCAAGTTCTAATGCTGGTCATTATATAAATCATTTGGAAGTACATGCCATTGAACTGAGGCATATTTCTGATGACACATGGAGGTAGCTGGTATTCAAGTATTCTTGAATGTCAAGAACAAAACGAGTACTGTGACTTCAGTTAAAGCCTAGAATTGGAATTGCTTGCATCCACATAGGTCAATTTTTTTTCTCTGCCCCCTACCCCCCAAAAGAGGGGGAAATCACACACTTCATTGCAATACTTAGACACTGGCTTTGTGCTAGAGGAGTGGGTAGTAGAAATGTCCTTGGAAAAGCCGAGGTTTTGACTGAATCTCTAAAGAACAATATGAAGTCAAAACTAAAAAGAATAGAGTGTTAAGGAAAAGATATAGGGGTGGTGAAATTGGCAGATTAAGAAAAAAAATCATGATGTGACAAGGAGAGTTGCTGTGCTCAAAAGCTCAAGTACTTATACCTGGTGGCTACCCATAAAACATCACCCCGAAATCTCACGGTTGACTGGGATGGTGCCTAAAAGCATCACCAGAAGAGGGCAATGGCAAACTGTCTCCCTGTTGGTGTTAAGACAACAATGCCGGTATGGCCAGATAGTTACCAGAAGCTGAGCCCATCTTGAGGAAGAGTGTGCCTTCATTTTATGGCAAAAACTATTCTAAAAAAGATTGGAAGACAGATGGCTTAAATTAGCCTTTCCCCAAGCTGACACTTTCTAGATTTACTAGATTAAAATATTTGGCCAAGGCAACTGGATTTGATGAGAAATGCAACCTTTGGGGAAGATATGGTATAGTTCTTGTGTTTTTTAAATATGTGACTATCCTAAGGATAGATTAATATCCATTTTCTTGTTTTAATTTCAAGTGTGCACTTTAGTATTTTGAATCAATCTGTAATGCTACATTCAGAGAGATGGGGAAATTACGTCTAGTATACCCATTACTTAATCTGATGAGTTGCTAAGTTTGGTTAAAAAAGCAGAACACTCTGTAGCTTTTCCTGGTTGTAAAAATTTGTGCAGAAGGAGCATACTGTCCCCTACACTGCTGCTTATCAATCAAACCTTAATTTCTTCTCCCACCTTTTCCACCTTTCTCTTACTTTCTAAAGTACAGTATAGCCTGGAGTCTAAACCATATGAAGAACGGCTGCAGATTTTGGGTCTGGCTAGTCTAAAGAAAAGAATTAGGGGTGATATGATAGCAGTATTTGGGGGGCTGCTGCAAAGAAGACGGGATCAAATTATTCTCCAAAGCACCAGAGGGCCGGACAAGAAAAATGATTGGAAACTAACCAAAGAGAGAAGCAACCAGGAATTAAGGAGAAACTTCCTAACAATGAGGACAATTAATCAGTGGAACAACTTGACTTCAGAAATCATCACTGGAGGTTTTTAAGAAGAGGCTAGACAATCACTTATCTGAAATAGTATAGGTCAGTGATGGCTAATCTTTTCGGTATCAAGTGCCCAAAGTGCACACATGTGTGCGTATCCCCAAAATGCAATACACATGCATCCCCTGTGCATGCACCGGCCCCGTGCATGCACCTCACCCCCGCATGCACCCTGCCTCCCACGCATGCATGGCAGAGACCTGAAGACCAGCTAGTTGGTGGGAGGCGCGCACACGCATACATGGCAGAACTGAGCTGGGGCATGCCACCTCTGGCACATGTGCCATAGGTTCGCCTTCATGGATATAGGTTCTCCTGCTTGAGCAGGGGACTGGATTAGAAGACCCCCAAGATCCCTTCTAGCTTCTAGTCTAGTCTAGTCTAGTCTATTTCTATTTCTATTCTCAGAATCCCTAAGGCATGTGCAAAGTGTTGTGGTCCCTTAAAAAAGCACTTTATGTAAATATCTAAACCTTTGCAGAGGGTAAAAGAGATCACCCTGCACTTTAGCAAAAGTACCAGTTTTGGGAAAGTTTATTCAGACTCCACAATGATGCTTTCACACTTCCATATACTAATTTCATTGGATTTTTACTTTGTTACAATAGCACCCAGAAAGATTTACCATTAAAGGGTTATATTAACGTTTAGGCCAATCTCCAGTCCTACCAGCTTTGTAATGGAGAATATTGTCCCTTTCGTTTTACATTTATTGAACATTTACTATATTTATATATTGTATATCTCATGTTCATTCATTTTAGTAGGCAATCCATCACTAAGCTAAACTAGTCAAAACACTTTGTGATTGTAGAAAAAAAATCAAGATTATTGGACAATTGTATCATATTTTTTATTTTTTCTCTCCAGCTTTTACCAACCCTGACAATGTCCCACCCGCTTCCCTTCCCTTCCCTCCCTTCCCTTCCACCTCTCTTTTGACAAACCTTAACCCTAACCCTCAACCACTTTTCATTGTTTTGTTGAAAAATATTCCACAATTAAACCTCTTTCTTCAAATGAAAGTTGTAGAATTTCTAGCTGCATCAGAGGAACACAAGCTGTACCACTTGCTTTAGGCAATTTCTCTTCTTTGGAGCGGGGAAATATTGGATGACCTGTAAGGATTACTGGGATTATTCAACATTTTAAACCTAGGAAATAAATGGTGATTATTTTCCCAGGATGACTCACTGTTTTTCTTTGGGAGCTTAATTTTGCACTGCACAGAACTTCTCAACCGATCTGGCCCATTTTTAGTACAGCCTATAAAAAGTTCTTCTGTTAAAACCATCTGATAATGATATATTTTTGTCTTTATGACAAATTGCACCTGCTCACTTGAAACATTGCAAACTCTGTCACAGATGTCTAAGGGGTTTTTTTGATATCATCTACTGTTCAGTTTTGTTCTGAACCAAGAATAATTTAACAGGCTGGATGTGTGTGTGATTTAGACATTAACTAATTAACAAGCATGTTGTTTTTGGAAAGTTCACACATTATTATTGAGGACAAAAGGCAAGGAGTCAGGACACCAGGAAGAGCTGGTAATGTAAAGTTTAACTCTTTTGGTTCCTTAGATGTTGTACAAATCATGTTCGGCACATCTGAAGAGATAAGATTTAATAATCCATTTCCCCTACATGATAGAATGTTTTAAAAGACACAAATGAAACCAAGGCATTTTGAAGTCAGTGGTATTTCTTTGGATTGATGAATAAAAACTGCAAATTGTGTTAGTTGATTCTTACTAATAAAATCTATATATTGCTGTGATCCATCATATAAAGAAAACACTTAGGAAAGTTCACCATCACCCATTTTGTTAAATAATTGTAAATTTTACCTTGATTTTTTTTCTTAACCATATAGACATTTCATTTTTTTCTATCTTACCTGCCATTAACAGTTTATTAATGAATAGTTAGCTAATGAAAATGGGAGTATAATTCAGTAAATTTTCAACATGAAAGTGTGACATTTTAATGGCTAACTTATGGTTAGATTCTGTTCAAGCTAGCCATGCATGGCTTATTTGTTTGTTTATACACTTATAAATAGCTCTAGGAAACTATAACATAGTTTTTGCATGTTATATATGAATTCCTCCAAATTCCTATCTGTAATAACAAAACGTATTTTCTGAGAGTGGTGAAACACATCCATTAAGAAGGAGAGTAGGGGAACATCATAATTAAAACTGGCATAATCCTAAACATATTTAGTAGGATGATAAAGTAAATATCTGTCAAATGGAATAGGAGATTTACTAGTGTAAAGTTTGTGTTTAGGATATTATACAATGAATGACGTCCACATCACAAAGAGGAAATGGGCAACACACAGTGCCAAGTGAATCTTTCAGCTCTCATTTTATCATTCCCAGAATTTCCCAGAACAGTGACACAAAAAGCACACATACTGTCAAAATATGCACATGAAATTTCCTGTAGGCTTAAGATGCTATTTTGAGGGGAGAAACTTTCAAAACACACCCTGCCTGGGCCTCCAGAATTGCCCCCATCATCTACTATATAAAGGAAGAAAAGTGAGAGGAAGAGAGGAGGGCAGCAGTTGTGGCTATAGGGCATAATAGGAGCCCTGGAAGCTAAATTAATTAATCAGAATAGAATGCTAGAAGACTTCAGATGTCTTCTAGTCCAACCCCCTGCTGTATTAAAGCTATGTTAGATCAAATAAGCCTATCCTATTCAGCTCATGTTTTGCAACTCTCACTGTTAGCAGAGTTTTAGATTGTATCTTTCTCAGTTTAACCATAGTTGTTCTGCATGCACAACTCTACCATAGAGTTATGGCTTTTCCCAGTCCTGCCTATACTTGGGAAGTTTATGTACTTTAGATATGTTGGCTATGTACAACTACATTCTTCTATCAGTTATCTGCTTTGTGAGAATCTAAGTGCCTAGGGTTGTATTGGATGCAGTGCAACTACAGAGATGATTGGTAGGCGCTACTGAGTATGACCTGGATCTGGATTCTGCATTTACACTGACTTCAGCAGATTCCTCATTTAAAGTGGGCATGTAACTTTCACTGGAATTAAAACCTTAACACACCATCGCTAATAGTCTCCCTCCCCCAACCTTTCCATCTCAGTGTATGAAAATCCTCCATAAAACCTCACAGAAAATAGGACAATCTGTAATTTAATTGCTCTTTAATAGTTTGTTTACTTCAGCATCTGGAATAAATTTTAGCTGGAAGAATGTCATAAATGAAATGCTGGCTGAAGTTTTTATGGGAAAGAATTTTCTCTCGCAAAAGGGTATCTTCAAATTGGGAACCTGTCTTGCTCCATTCTCAGTTCCTGTCTGGGTGAAATGGATTTCTTCTTTCACATCTCACATCTTTGTTCTTTCTAGAATATTAAGAATTTGTCTTAAGAATTAATAACTTGTCACCATTCTGCCATTGTGGAACAAGCCACAACAGTGGATGATACTTATATCCTGCTTCTCAGTCTTGTCACATTCACCTTTTCAAACAGGCAAGTAATAACTCTGTTAGAATGAGCCATTCTGCACTGGGGCAGAAGAGAGAAGAGGGTGAGTCGATGGTTCTAGTTATGCAGATTGCCATGTTGCCAGATTAGATAGGTATCTGTCACAAGGCAAACTTATGTCTCTCTCCTCTTCATATAGCAGTGGGGCTGCACTAAATAGAAGGGCTGAAACAACCTGGTGTCCTCCAGATTGATGGACTACTTTTCTTGAAATAATTGGAGCAAGAGGTTTTTGCAGGCCAACAATTCTGTATTTGCCAAGTAACAAGTTGGGAAAGGTTACCAGTAAGTTGATGGATTGATTGATTTGATTTGCATTATCAAATAGTTAAAGTGAGATATATATTTCTGAGAAAGAAATCCATGACTGGGACTCATTGTGTTGGCTATATGTCCAAATAAGAGCTAGAGGAAAGAGAAAACCTAAGAAAGATAAATGGTTTAATGGAAACAGAGCAAACAATGGAATTTATAAGGTAAGTAAGAAAGAAGTATGCTGGAAGAACTCACTACATTTAACAAAACCTTTCAGTAATATGCTTGCTTCTCCACATTTCGTTGTAGAAAAGCCAGTTTGGAGTAATGGTTAAAGTACCAGGCTAGATAGGAGACTGTAAGTCTTGCCTTAGGCACGAAGCCAGCTTTGGGCCAGTCACTCTCTCTCTGCCCTAGGAGAAGACAAGAGCAAACTTTCTGAAAAAAAACATAGGTGGGGATGAGTCTAGGGCCAGGCAGTCAACACTGAATTGAAGGCACACACATGCATACATTTCATTATGCAGTTCAATGTGGCATCTTGTATTGCCTGTAAAATATGTCAAGTAAACACAGCGAAATTCTTCCAGATCTTCAAGAATGACTATACCTCATGTTTTAAGTGCAGCTAAGCTATTATATTCTCCTTGCTCTTAGGTCACAAAAGGCTTTGATTTTACTGTATGACATACCTTGGATAGAATTCCATATTCCATATTTTCAGACTTTCTCAGATTATGTAAAGTTGACTCAGTGTCACCCACTCTAGAGCGATGAAAACAATGCTGTGGAGAGAGAAAAGAAAAGAGTCAGGATGAGGCAAGAGTTTCTGGCAGTGGGGGAAAATGGACCACCTACAAGTTCTGCAGAGCTGAAATATTTTAAGCAAAAAGATCAGTTTGACTGCAATTTCAAATCTAGTGTAGACAGCCAATAATAAATCAACCCAGCCACTTGAAATCAACTGATAATATGAAAGTGGACAGGTCTGGAACTCATTGTGAACTGGCACAACAACCCAGCATGGAAGTGCATTAGTTTCTCCCACTCCTAAAAAACCAACTTTCCATTGTAAGAAGAGGTACATTTCTGGCAGTGATGATGGGATCTCATTTTTTCTTCTTTCTCACTCAGTGATCATGCCAAGGATTGCATGCAAGGAGGAAGTCATGCACATAAAAGAAAGAGAGGGAGGGAGAGTACACGGATGTGGGATCAATTAATTTACAACTGGGGTGCCTTATTAGACTGGCAGTTCGGTTTGCTGGCTAAAGAATATAATTAAAAACTGAATTGAAATTGAATATGGGCAATTTGGGGAAAATACTGACTTTGAAGGAAAATATTTCGTATTAATCCACAATTTGTGTGTGTGCATTTGTCTTCATTCTAGTCCTTCTGGGAGTGTAATCTACAGAGAGTTAGACAAAGGTCAATGTGCAATTTCCTAATGGGTTAATGTATCAGAATAGCTTGATAGGGCAACTTACTTATGTAGTAAGACAAAACTTTATTCATGATGGCAGACAGTAAATTACAAGTATGTGAAATGTCTGACAACTCTTGTGGCTAAATTCCTTTAATGAGTAATGCAAAATATAGGTGTATATGTATCCATTTTTGTTGACCTTAGTCCCGGAGTTTCCTTGGTGACACTTGATGACACTTGGTTAGAAGCATGTCTTCACCTTGCTGTCCTTCTGGCAGAATATTTTTAAATTAATACCTGGACTATTTTAAAAAAATAGACATCCAGGTGGCACAATCCTTTAATTAAGAAAGTTTCAGCTGGGTATTTATAAATAGCACTTGGGAAACTGCACGATTAGTTATCTATTAATAGATATAGTTTGGAGTTGGAGTACTATTTTAGTTAGAATGCTGGATTGGAATTGATGAAAAAATTTAGTTCTGACATGGTGACAATGAAACAACTAGATTATGGTGAACCTGAAACAACCTACTGGGCTCTTATCACAACTAAAGATCAGATGAAAACTGTTATCTCCTGCCCAAAAGAAAGTCCCTTGTGGCTCTTTACATAGAAGAGGCGCAAAAAAGTATCACAAGAGGAATGAATCTTCTTGTAGAGCTCACATTTGGTGCAGAGCAATAGTTGAAATTCTTTCATAATTACTTCATACAGTTTACTTGTCTGAAGATTTGTGTTCTGGGAAACACATTTTTGCAGTGTTTTTCCTCAGTAACCAAGAGACTTCTGGCAGAGAATCCTAAAATGATGAGTGTCACTTAGACTAGGAGCTTGATCTTGGTCTGCTTTAACCTTACAGGGCAGTTGTAAAAGATAAATTCTGGGGGAAGACAACACTGAATTCTGTCACTGGCCTGGGCTATGATTCCTCCTTGGTTGAAGGATATGAAGGGCTTCTAGACAGGACTGATTACAAAGAGTTCAAGTTCAGGCCCCAATACTACTGAAAAGATAACTACACACAGTATGCCTAGGCATCTTCCACCATAGACTCTGTCCTTCAATTAGATGCCAGACCAACTTTGGGTAGGCACTAGAAGATAGGAAGACTGGTTCTGAGCATCATGTATTCTTGATGTTCAAATCCTGGACTCGTAATTGCCATCAGCAATCTTGACTCTGGAAAGAGAATAAAAGTGGAGAAGAGAATAGGTGACCTTTTGGCTTCAAAGAGACCACAGGGTAGCTCAAATTAAAGTTACTTTTCATTTTCTGCCCCCCTGGTCTTCACTCCTATAAGATCTGCAGAGAAAAAAATAACATGGGAAGAGATAGGGCTGATTCATCCATTTTGTTTGCTTTACATTTTAATGGATTTAGAGTGTTTAAAACATTATATTGCCTTTATTGTATTTTCAGGTACATGTATTATCCATTTTTGTCAGTAGGAAGGAGCTGATGATCGAAATTTGTTTTACAGTACATATATCATGGATTCTAAAGTCAGTATTTGAGATCAACTTTGTTGGGACATAATTAATAATTGTGGTTAAGCATTCATGGCACTTAAACTGTTCAAGAGTATTAACGGTGTCAATATTATTTCTCTCAACTGTTCAAGAGTATTTTACATATATTATTTAGTTCTAATCCTTAGGCTGACCAATGTGTTTTTTTCTTCTCATGTATGAAAAAGAGCCCCTAAGGAATGGCTTGGCTTACTGAAGCAGCCATCAGGTCAGGCATCTCTTTAGCCACACAGCGACCTCGGCTCAAACTTGTTCAATTATTCTCTTGGATTTCCTCCAATGAACCCAAAGCAGCTTTTGTAGTCTCACAATTTGCAGGAGAGTCTGCTAGATAGATTTCAATTTGCCAAAAGACATCCGAAAGAGCTTCAAAAGTGGAAGGAGCAGTTGAAGCCACCTTTTCTCATTCTTAGTGGCTTATCTCCTCTTGGATAGTCTTTCTCCTCCTTTCCTTCCTTAGCATATGGTATGCAGTGAAAGAAAATTACATTTTGTTTTTTAAGATTATCGGGATTGCAGTGCTTCTCTGCCTCCATTCAAATTAATTAGCACTATTATAATTCCTTGGTGGGCAAAGCTTTTAGTGCTCCCTCACCTCCCATTGCTTTGAAACTGCCATACATCTGGAAGCCATCAGGGGGCAGCTGTGACCAGAAAAGGTGAAATCAGAAGGAAACTAGAAAAAAGGCAGGCAGAGCAGAGAAAGGAGGAGGATGGCAGACCAGAAACTATCAAAGACAGAAACAGTGCAAATAAGGAACAAAGGTAAACATGTTGTGAGGCAGTCTGTAGAAGTACTATGAGTAGGGAGGGAGAGAAAGAAGTGAATACAATACAATATTGTTAGCTAGAGAAACATAAAAATGTTGAATTTGTATTAGAAGAATGGAATTAAACACTAGTGAGCTGGAAAGACAGGAAGAAAAAAAGAAAGGAAAAGTGTGGGGAGGGGAGAGAAAAAGCTTTGAGCCCAAGCATGTGAATTGAATAAGGCCAAATCTAAGGGTGTCAATATTATTTCTCTCAATACCTCAACAGTATAGAGGCAACAGATCCCCTTTCTTTTCTCCATTTTCTTTTCTTTTCCTCTTTTAAAGTTCGCTCTGATTCAGCCGAGTCTTTCAAAGTGCACGTCTTCTCAGCCACCCTCTTGGTTCCAGCAGGTTAACTTCATTAAAGGGTTCCTTCGGCTGCTTTCATGTTTGCACGGAGTCCTACTGGGTGGCTACATTAGGCGGAAAAAACAGCCCTCAGTAGGATGATGGTAAACGGATGTTTTACACCACACCAGTGAATGGAATGCCTGGGCGGGCAAGAGAGGGCCTCGGAGACGGGCTAGGGTTTTTGGCAGCTATTAATTACGCTCCAAACACGAGGCCCAGAGCCTCGGTGAAAAATAGCCTTAGGATTTGAAATGTAGCTGAACAAGAAGCTCAGCAAATTGAATTCTAAGGAAGAAGCAGCCCCGTGCCGTCTGCCCCTGACCTCTCTGCGATAAGGGATCTAATGGAGGGTGTTTCCCTCGTACTTTCCTTACTTATTATGCTGCAGCAGCACAGCAGCTACTGCTGGCTGTCTCAAAGCTTTGTCATCGGGCCTTTATTTTACCTTCCTTTCTTTTTTTTTCCTTGTCTCCTTTTGCAGACTTTGGATGAGTGAGTAAGATTTTCTTCATTACTTTCCTTGGAAGAGAGGAATGCACTTTGGACAGAGTCTTCCCTTAAAAATGAAATGCAAGAATGGGCAGAGGACCTAGGAAATTAGATCAGCGTACTAATAAACAAACATCCCCCTATGCTCCTTTTATTCTATTCTAACAATAATACTTTATAATAGACTTTTTGCCTGTTATTTATTTCACTGTTTTAAAGGTACAGTTTTCTCCACGTTTTTGGCTTGATAGACCAAAGGTATCTTATCTTTTGAATATGTGCCTTAGGCATGTGTGCATGAATGTGGAAGGATTATTTACACATGAACTGTTAATTTCTTGCAGCACAGCTTCTGGAATATATTTATAAATTTGCAATGCCCAGATTTTTTTAAACAATACATATTTAAGCATGACAGCAAACACTCTTACTTTGATGCAGGGCAGATTAAGGTAAAGTCTGCTTTGAGTTGAGGCTGACTCCTGGCAATTTCATGAGTACATCCAACAGAATAGTGCCTGGCCACTGTTGGCTTGTAGGATTTTTTTCCAATTAATTTTATGCCATGGGATTTTCTGACAGTCTGTGCTCAGATCTGACATTATTTGAACAGACATTTTTAAAAATGCAAGGCAAAAGAAAGAATCCAGCAATTAGGAAGGTATAATCAATTAATTAATATAACCAAACAACTTTTCTCTGAAGTTCAAGTCAGAGTCTAATCATTTTTGGAGTATAACAAATATTGTATCTGGTCTAGCCTGAGTGCAAGAAATAATGCTACTTCAGCAGTCTTGACAGATGATAATGTAACCGCTGCTTCAAAAGATCCATTAGGATTGAATTTGCCACCTCTAAGTCAAGCTGTGTCATGTTCACACTGCTTGAACTAGTAAGGCATATCTTGGTGTTTACTAAACTCTGCTTTCTTTCTATTTGCAGCTGCTATTAGCTGTCCCTTTCTCTGGCACAGTCAAGAATAAGCATGTTCCATAGTCTACAAGAAGTCATCCAAATCTTTGGAGACGTTTGCCATGTGTTCCCTCAATCATGTATAGTTCAGGCAAAAAAATCCTACATTTTAGGTCTACTGTTTCAGCCAGATAGAGTAATCTTGTCTGATTGGGTGGAGGACCCCAGAAGGCAGCAACCTGAAGGATAAATTGTCTAGAATCCACTGGACTTACATATGAAATGGGAGGAGTAATACATAATTTGTTGCTTCAAGATGGGAAATGTCTCAAGCTGACCCTACCAGGATTTGATGGAAAACATCATCAGTGGCAGGTCATTGAAAGTGTTAAATCTCTTATCCATTTCCTAGACATTTTTTAATGTGTCCACAAACATATATCATTGACTTAATAAATACAGCAAGTTTTTCCCAATGCTTTTCTTTATATGGACCACTACATCATATGTAAAAGCTTTTGAGAACTATCACTTACACTAAGTATCAGTAACATGGCATCTGTGGGCACCATGACACAGACATCCCTCCCAATATTGTTTCTAAAGAACCCATTAAAAAAACTCTTTTATATTTATTCATCATTTCAATGGCTGAAATTTTGTGGTATCTCCAACACTTTTAAGATTCTTGGGTTCTCATGAGCCTCAAGTAAAACCACCACAATCTTAATTGATTTACTACCTTTATATGATTTTAGATAATTTGTTTTATTATGGTGCCAGTAAAAACCAATATCTATAGAACCCATACAGACCATTAATTACTTTGGAGCACAGATTGGAAATTACTGATAAATTATACTTCAAAATGTTTATGGCAAAGACTGTCAACAAAGGTACCTGGAAATCTTAAGCAGCTATGACACAAGAGAACGGGTGCTCTCATATCTTGGCAATATCATTTATATTTTAATAGGAAGAAATGAGTAATTATTTCAGAGAGATATACAAAGTGAGGGTTTCTAAGGTTCTGTATGGGGACCAGGTTTCTAAGGTTCTGTATTTAAACATGGTTTATATATTACATGAGGTTAGCACAGAACAGTGAGCTAAAAAGTGAACAGTAAATTTCTCAGTAACACCAAATTCTTCAGATATATGGGGTTATGAAGAGCTCCAAAATAGGTCTGCCTTAATACATTTTATAATGCAAAATGCAATTCAGTTGAGACAACTACAAAAATGGATATATGGGATAAAACATCCAAATATCACATATACTATTTGTGGTTCTGGGATGACTTTATCTGACAAAAAAAGAAATCTTGATATCATGGAGGATAATGCCATGAAAATAAGAAGTCACTATGCAACAGGTATACAAAAAGGATCAGTTCCACACTAGAAAAAAAAATTGAAAGATTGAAAAAACGGTCACTTTAGTAATGTTATTACCTATATGTATGATGGAACCATCCTTGAAATATCATATAGAGTTCTAGTCATTGCATGTCAGCAAGATCATCATAGAGATGGAAATGGTGCGATAAGAGGCAGCCAAAATTATTAGATCCCTCTATCCTTAAAAAAATCTATCGTTGGATTAGAAATAAGATAGGTAATGGTGGTGAGGGTGAACAAATTGTATAAAACCACACACTGCATATAACTACTTGAAATCATTTTTTCAGTCCCAGAGTATTATAATTCTCTGTTAATCATTAAGTGTGCATGGAAATTCAGGACTTCTTCATCTTTAACAATGCAATTTGTTGCCTTCAAGTATGATGATGGCCACCAATATACACAGTTTTTAAAAATAAGTCCTGTAGATAAATTATTGGAGGAGAAGACTGCTGGCCTTCATGGCTACCTGTTCACTCTAGCAGCACACCTTAAAAATTTTTGCTAGCAAGCAAGAGTGGAGGAAGAGATTGTCCTTATTTCCTGTTTATAATGCACAAGCTATGGACACAAAATGTCGGGCTTCCTTAAAAATCGATCCAGCAGAAATATTCAGTCCTTTAAATGTGATGCTAGGAACTTGAGACAGTATTTCATCTTGCACTTTGTCATAGAATGAAGCAAAACAATTATTTCTGATGATCTGAACACTGTGTTTCCATTTGTGCAGCCTAACATATCGGTGGCTTGGTTTCTGGTTTGTTTGTTTGCTTAGATACATTGCCCACTGACTGCACTTCAACTTATAAACCATTAAGACACCTAAATGGGCTGCATCCAACCTTCATCTTATATTTTAGTATTTTTTTACTTTTTGGGGGGAAGGAGAATCATTAGCAAAATCTTTTTTGCTTTGTTCAATTTCATCTTCTTTGTTTTAGTTTAGTGTTCCCACCCAAAGAGATCCTTTGGTATCTGCCTCTTATAATGTTAGCTGCCCCTTCCGATTTTCCATCTGATAAACCACTTCTCTGCATCCTCCTTCAAGTTATTTCTAATTGGCCTAGAAGAGGACCTTTTGAACTTCTACTCAACACTTCTCTTAATGCTGGTGCTGAGCATATAATAAACATTAATTAGGTGCAATTCATTAACAACCACATATGATATATTACCCCAGCAGGTGGCAGCACATGGTTAATCCTGTCTGTACTCAAGCTAAGTAAGATTGGGCCTGGTTAGTTCTTGCATGGGAGACTACTAGAGAATTCTATGCTAGATGGAAATTGAAAAAAATTTTGACAGAAAGTAATAGCAAATCATTTCCATGCCAATTGCCAAGTAAAATGGCCTAGATGTGTCCACAGAATCACCAGAAGCCAAACTGAAGGAAACTTCACATTTATGACAGATAATATGCAAATATGCAAAATAACTGGCCCAATGTCATCCTGTAAACTTCATGGCTAAGTTAGCATTTAAAACCAAGGCTCTACTTGACATTCAAGTGTTCTACCATACTGGCTAGACAATTGTTATTTTTATACTGTATGAAAAAAGGGATACTATAAATCAATTCCCATCTTAACCAGTAAAGAAGGATAAGTCTACTTGTTTTTAATATTTAGAGCAAGGAAATATAAATGATTAATTATTGAAATAGCTCTTGACATTTCCACCTTCTCCCATTCTCACACCCATTTAGCAGTGGTCAACTTTAAAGATCTCAAGCTTCTTATGTTCTTGAGCAAACCAGCAGCAATCTTTACCACTTATTAGGTAGTACCCAGACATAAAGGCTATATTTCTGCCCAAGTTCTTTTACTAGTTATCTTGCCCTCAAGCCAGAAATCTTGGCACATTCCAGATAACAGCCTTTTCACACTGGGGCAGGTAACAGGGTGTTTCTCAGAGGAAGGAATAGGATGCATTGCTCAGAAGTTTGCAAGAACTGAGCTAAAAATTTAATAATCTATTCTACTTTAAATAGAGGCAGTGTGGTGTCATGGTTAAGGCAGCATCAGGCTAGAAACTGGAAGACTGTGAGTTCAAGTCCCACGTTAGGCACAAAGCCAGCTGGCTTATCTTGGGCCAGTCACTCTCAGCCCTAGAAAAGAGGCAAAAAAAAAAAAACAAATCACTTTTGAAATAACAACATGACTCAAAGGTGTTTGTGTGCATTGGCACAAACCATTCTACTTTACACAAAAATGTTAAAGTCTTGGTAATCATACCTCATTCTAATGGATTTTTTCCCCAGTGAATTCAAGTGGAGGTGAAATGGATGGCAAATAGGATATATATACCTATACGTATATGTATACATATGCATATACATACCGTGTTTCCCCGAAAATAAGACCTACCCCGAAAATAAGACCTAGTGTGTTTTGGGAGCCAAAAAATATATAAGACAGTGTCTTATTTTCGGGGAAACACGGTATATAGAGGGGAGACAGAGACAGACAGACAGAGAGAGAGAGAGAGAAGAAGAAGGAGAAGAAACAAGGCTAGCTTATAAGTGACAGTGAAAGAGGCAGAAAGTTAAAGATATGTCTAATGTTTATGCAACACATCACTTTAAAAAGATTGTGGAAGGTATGAGGAGGCACAGGCAAGCAAGCACATTGAGAATAAGCCCAGAAAGAAAAAAAAGGCAATAAATATGTTATAAGAACAACATTCACAATTTATGCTGGCTTTGTTGCAGTAATTCTTAGAAGAACAACATTCTTTTTATATGTATTTAGTTCTGTTTTTCACTATGTTTCACATTCCCCCCACCCCCCAGCCATTGTAGAATGCAGCTTTCCTCATTTCGAAATCCAGGGACAGAGAACTAAGGCCAGAAGGTCTGTGAAGTATTTTATTTTATATTTATTTTTCTGCCAGCAATTCTGTTATAAACACTGCCATAAAAATAGATTCCTAACCCAAATTATTACGGAGATATTTCATTTCCTTCCAGCGTGAAACTCAACAAATAAATTTTCCCTCATCTCTTCCTTCCTTCCTTCCTTCCTTCCTTCCTTCCTTCCCTTCCTTCCCTTCCTTCCTTCCTTCCTTCCTTCCTTCCTTCCTTCCTTCCTTCCTTCCTTCCTTCCTTTCCTTCCTTCCTTCCTTCCTTCCTTCCTTCCTTCCTTCCTTCCTTCCTTCCTTCCCTTGACTATGTTTAATCATAAAATGTCATCTGTAATCTCCTCATTCTCTACATAGAACAATGCTTTAGCTTGCAGTTTTTCACTTTTGCAAGCATACATATTTTAGAATATATTTACATCCTACTAGAATCACATATTGCATGGCTCTAACTGGTCTTAATTTCATAAACACAATTAGAAAAGGCTGTGAAACACAGCAGGAGGGCCAATGTGTTCTACCGTGACATTCACTGCAATTTGAATGAGGGGGCAAACAGATTTTTTAAAAAAGAGATTTCAAAGTGCTTTCAGAGAACTTTAACCTCTTTGTGTTCATAGAAACAGGATCAGTCTAAGAATCTATCATATCCAGCACTTGAGAAGATTCAGAGAGGATGATGTAGCACTCTTCAAATGCTTGAAAGACAACACACCAGAGTTTTCTTCTCTTATCCCAGAATGCAACACACAAAGTAATAAATTTAAATCTCAGGAAGGCAAATTCAGACTGAACATTGAAAAAAACACACCCTAAGAATAACAGCTGTTGGATAATAGAACCAATTACCCAGGAAGATCCATTGAATGTTCCTGTGGAGGTTAAACATCCATTTGTCTGGGATGTGTTAACTGGGATTTTTGCACTGAGCAGAGGATTGGATGGACCTTCCAACAATATGGTGCCATGGTCTCATCATACCTCAAGCAGTGGTTACATAGATATTGGGTAGGTGTGGCACAAACCTGTTTATTATCTTCTTTAACTATGTTCAAGTATAGGTCACAATCTAAGCTTTTAAACTCAACATTAAACCTAGCTAAATTTATCATCAGCAACAAATATAAGGAACATGAATCAGGAAACATTCTTGGCTTCTAAGACGGCAAGCTAAATAATGAGTTTATTGTACAATTACTCTTAGTCAAAATTAAAGGCAAAAGAAAGCACACTTAGAAGTAAAAACAATAATCCTGCTCATATTATCTTAAAAACTACTTTTTGGATAACAGAAGCTATAGAATTTGTCATTGGTCTTTGTATTGTTTTTTGTTTTTAAAATCCATTTTGGTTGCAGTTATATAGAATTATCATAAAAAGTTATTAATCATGGAGTATGTATATACCCTGCTCAGAATTTTGCCTATGCTTTAACATGTGATAACAGCAGAGCAACCAAACCTAAAAATGTCTGTAGATCCAGGCAAGAAAGACAAGGATACCATTGAAGGAGAGCAGGAGTTGTTCCAACAAAGTTTAAGCCTTTCAAAGGCTTAATTTCAAAGGTCAAAGGTCAATTTGCAGTCATTCACTGTGGGAACCCAGGAATGGCACCATTGCAACAGGCCCAAGCAACTGCTTTGGGATCAGGTTGGAAAAGCAACTCTGAGAAGAATATGAAAATAAATGGAGGATTAAGTCTTTTTGTGCCATATCTTAATTACTGGTGTATTTCTAGCCAAGTGGAAACAGGTATTTTTAGCCAAGAGGTATTTTTAGTCAAGTTAAACCAGCGGGCTACGTAAAGATTTACAGAATCCTTTGCTCTCTTCCCTGGTGATGGACTATCAGATCTGGGTGACGGACTGTCCTGGTGATGGAGTATCAGATCTGGGATACAAAAATCCAGATGATCACTAGATGGCAGCAGAGATAAGCTCAGATCAAGTAAGCCCAGCATGGTTTTTTTTTTTGCCTATTTATGGACTGAAGGAGGAAGGAAAGGACTAGTGCAGTGATTCCCAAACTTTTTCAGTCCACCGCCCCCTTAGTGTTACAAACTCATCCTCAATGCTCCCCACCCAGGGGTGGGATTCAAATTTCTGTGGGCATGGCCTAATTTGAGGGTGTGGTTTGCTGGTCATGTGACTGAGTAGGCGTGGCTTGCTGGTCACATGACTGGGTGGGCGTGGTTTGGTGACTGGCAAACCGAATACAAGTGGTCCTCATTTAATGACCGGTTGCTTAGCAAGTGTTCTAATTTATGACTGGCCTCCCCAGAACTACTTGACCTGTTTTGGGAGTTTTGACACCCATGCACACCCATGCACACACACACACACACACACACACACACACACTCCCTTCTAACCCTGCTGGAGCAGGTCATTGGACTAGAATCGGCAAAGCATCTCTGATTAGATTCTAGAAGTGAATAGAATCTAATCAGAGATGCTTTACTGATTCTTGTTGATTTGTTTTATTTGTATTTTATTTTATGTTGCTGAATTGCATTGACGTGTGTGTCCCTTCTTGTGCACAGCCCAGAAGCTTTTGTGATTCTTTGCAGCAAAAATTACCAACCTCTGGCTTTGGTCTACTTTTCAAACGTGCTGCCACTGCCGCATTCTAGATGCCGGCCCTGCAGGTCCACCCCATTGAGCCTGCTGCACTGGAGGGACCTGCCCAAGCAAGTCCGAGCGAAGCAGTGCACCAAATCAATGGGGTGAGCCTGGGAGTGGGAAAGAGAGAGAGAGAAAAGAAAGAGAGAAGGAAGAAAAGAAAGAGAAAAGGGAAAGAAAGAAAAAGGGACAAAAAAGAGGGGGGATGGAGCGATGGAGGGGGAGGGAGAGAGAGAGAGAGCTGATGCATCAGATTGAAATGAGGCCTAGTTTAGAGGCTCTTTTCCACACTGAAACATCTTTGCCAGCATCTTTGCCACCACATTAAAACATCTTTGGCTTCTATTAATTAAAAGTTTTGTGGATGAAACATGGCCATATCAGGAAGCTCCCACATTTTGTTGAGGCTTTAAACAGGATCCATTGGACCAGACCTCCACCCTAAAAAATTACTTTTCCCCAATGTATTACAGTGCCAATTCTGAAGAAGGCAAAACCAAAATGTACTGGTAAATTACAAGAACAAACACACACACACACACACACACACACACTCCTTCTAACCCTGGTGGAGCAGATGATTGGACTAAAATAGATATCTCATTATATTTCTCCTCCCTCCCTCCCTCCCTCTTTATTTCTTTTTCTTTCTGTCCCTTCCTTCCATTCCCCCCCTCTTTCTTTGTCTGTCCCATTTTCTTTCTGTCCTTTTTCTCTTTCTCTTCTTCCTTCTCTCTCTCTCTCTCTTTCCTCTCTCTCAGGCTCACCCCATTGACTTCGTGCACTGCTCTGTTCGGACTTGCTTGGGCAGGTGCCTCTGGTGCAAGGGGCTCAATGGGGTGATCCTGCGGGGCATTGGGAAAGGAGAGCAAACCAGAGTGGCTTTGCTCTCCTTTTCAAACATCCCACCGCCACTGCGATCAGGGAGAGGCCCCGCAGGATCACCCCATTGACTTGCACGCTCCGGTGCAAGGGGCTCAATGGGATGATCCTGCGGGGCCCTGCCCCAAACGCAGCAGCGGCAGGACGTTTGAAAAGGAGAACAAAGCCACTCTGGATTGCTCTCCTTTCCCAATGTTGCATTCGGGGCGAGGCCCTGTAGGATCACCCCATTGAGCCCCTTGCACCAGAGCATGCAAGTCAATGGGGTGATCCTGTGGGGCCTCGCCCCGAATGCAGCAGTGGGGGCAGGATTTTTTCTCACCCCTGAATTGTGCCCTGCAAGGGCCCACCTCCAGCGCCCCCCTGCCGCCTCTTAGTAGCCCCCTGCCAGCCACCTTGCCTCTTAGTGCTCCCCTAAGCCATCCCACCGCCCCCCAGGGGGCGGTACTGCCCACTTTGGGAACCACTAGACTAGTGTAAAGATGCCCTCTGTTGCCATATGCAGCATCCATGAGGCAGGATTATGCCTGTTCTGTTTTTCACTAAAGTACAAATATCAAGTCTTAGAAAACTGTTCTAATAAAAAGAACCCTGAATCTTTCCTCCCAATCACAAGTATAAATAATTTTAGTAGCTTATCACCTTCTCTTAAAATACAACAAACGATCTCCTTTCTGTACCTCATCTCTTATTTATAAACAAATCTTTAAAATTTTGCCATTCAGCCCTGATCACAAAAGTCCATTAAGTGTTACCAGAGATAACAGTGTATCTATTTTAACCCTGATCAAATCAGCTAACATTAAATCCCTTCCCTTTGTGGCTTGGTGGGCATGGCAGGGGAAGAATACTGTAAAATCTCCAGTCAGAGGTGGTATTTGCTGGTTCTCTGAACTACTCAAAATTTCCACTACCAGTTCTCCAGAACTGGTCAGAACCTGCTGAATATCACTTCTGCTTTAATCCCTTCAAATAATATCCTAGAACTTGATTTCTTTTCATTTTTTATTTTCCTCTTCTCACAAAACTCTTCAAAGCTTTAACAAATGTCTTTTGTAAATCCAACATAGGAACATTATCAAGGTCACTCTTTTGCTTATTTGTATATCCCTTTTAATTATTAAAGCACCAGCCAATTTCATTTGTATATCCAGTGAAGATATTGTTTGATGTGCAGCTAGGCTTTTTGAAGCCAAACAGACTTGGAGGGAAACATTACTAGTGTTAGAAGACATTGCATGCAGAAGGCAATGCTTTCTGGCATTTTCAGTTCAAAGAATGCCAGATTGCAAAGTGAGGACTCCTTTGACTCCTCAGTCAAAGACCTTGGAGACCCACTGCCAACAGAATCCTGGCTACAGGGAGCTGCAGTCTGGCTCAGAATAAGGCTGTAACACCAGCTGTTCAAGGATAGCATATTAATGCTCATAAAATTCTTCATAGATCTAACTTGTCCTCTGAGGCTTCTCTTGGGTATTGGATTGTCTAGCTACTTTTTCCTGCCTCTTTCCAAACGATAATTCATCATCTTCACAAGAGAAGCAAGCAGAGGTTCATTTTCAGGTTGCAGCAAACAACACCGCAGGCTTCTGCGCCTTTATCAGCTGTACATCAGTGAGAATTCACAAGGTGACGTCTCCTCCGTTGCTGCACTGCCAGGCTAGAGAAGTCTTGTCCTTTTCTATTCCTGCCTTTTACAAAGCTGTTAAAGTCACAGCAACCTTGCCAGAAATAAAAGGCTGCAATTTCAGATGGCAAGAAGGATGTTGTAAGAGAGTTAGGAAAAACAAAGAATCAGTTGAAGAGGCAAGTTCATTATATCTTGCCTGGTCAGGAGAAGAAACTCATATACCCAAGCAGAAAGAATTAAGTTATATTTAGAGGAAGATTAAAGTGTTACTGTTGACAAAGCAGAATTATGGGAAATGCTTTTATTTAGTAAAATAAATCTGGGAAACAAGGTGGTAGAGAGGCTATGTACATTTCACGTAGGAACTTTAGAGTGCTTTGGAGTCAATTTTGGACCAGTCTGCTATGTTTCAGCAAATAGCCTGAATCTGGAAGGACAGTCAGGAAAGCTAAGGCTCAGAATGAACAAATGCCAATAAATAATAATAATAATCTTTATTCATTAAACATGAAACTCAAGTCAACTGAACATTCAAAAATGCATCACAAATACTATTGCCTGGTGCTAATGGTTGATATGGGTTGCTGCCAGTGTCCTAGGTATCAACCAAGTACCTTCTTAAGATGTACGATGTTCTAAGTAGCGCAGTTTTTTGCAGTTCTGCTGGTGTTATTGCAGGAAGCTGCAATTCCATGATGTATTTTATAAAATTCTTGGACATGGTACCAAGTGCCCCGATGACAATGGGTAACACTGTTACATGTTTCATCCATAATCGCGTAGTTTCAATGGCCAGCTTGCAATATTTTGTGATTTTTTTCCAGTTCTTTTTCTTTGACTCCGGCGTCTCCTGGTACCACAATATCAATAAATTGTACAGTTTGGATTTCAACAACTGCAATATCTGGCATGTTGTGTTCCAAATGACGATCTGTCTGTATTCGAAAATCCCACAAGATCACCTTCTCATTTTGGATATCTTTTTCTACTTTATGTTCCCATGACTTTTCAGATATAGGTAAGTTGTATTTTTTACATAATGATCAGTGGATTAATGTAGCAACACGGTTGTGTCTAGCTTTGTAATCAGTTTGTGCAATTTTGCTGCATTCACACATTAAATGTGAAGCAGTTTTGACTTTTGTCGTTGCAAAGTCGGCAGTTTGGATTGTCAGTGGATTTTTGTATCTTCACTTTCATGGCATTAGTTTGTAGTGCTTGTTCTTGAGCAGCAAGTATTAAACCTTCCGTTTCTTTCTTGAAAACCCAAATACACAGGGATAGAACAGGTGGTGCCTGCCTCAACAGCAATGACTATAAGAGGTGTCTACGGAACCCTAGTCGACAACCACTTAAGCAGAGGTGCTATTCAGCAGGTTCTGACCAGTTCTGGAGAACCGGTAGTGGAAATTTTGAGTAGTTTGAAGAACCGGCAAATACCACCTCTGACTGGAGATTTTACAGTATCCTTCCCCTGCCATGCCCACCAAGCTATGCACACAGAACCGGTAGTAAAAAAAATTGAATCCCACCACTGCACTTAAGTATGAGCCAGCAGTGTGCTGCAGCTGCCAAAAAAAGCCAATATCAGGCTGTATCAACAGAGGGATAGTATCAATAACATGTGAAATGTTAGTACCACTTTATACTGCATTGGTAAGACCATCCTTGGAATACTACATTCAGCTTTGGTCACTATGATACAAAAAAGATTTTGAGACTCAGAAGAGAGCAGCAAAGATGATTAAGGCCTGGAGGCTAAAGCATATAATGAATAGTTGCAGTAACTAGGTAAGTGGACTCTAATAAAGAAAAGAACTAGAGGTGACATGATAGCAATCTTCCAGTACTTGAAGGGCTCTCACAGAAAAGGGAGGTGTCAATCTGTTCTCCAAAGCACCTGAGGGCAGGACAAGAAGTAATGGGTGACAGATTATTAAAGAGATATCAAAACTAGAATTAAGAAGAAATTTTCTGTCAAGAACAATTAAGCAGTAGAATGCCTTGCCTTCAGAATTTGTGGATGCTCCATCACTGAAGGTTTTTAAGAAGAGATTGGATAGCCATTTGTCCAGAATGGTATAGGTCCCTTCCAATGCTGTTATTTGATCTTCCATGTTCCACGTTCTGATGCCAGTAGACTTTGGGAGTAGTGTCAATTTATTATTAGTTCTGCTGCTTATATGTAATAAAGCATCAAATCTAGTTCTTCTGAAGAGATTCTGAGCAATCCAGCAGGAACTCCTTTCTCTTGTCATAGCTTATGTCTTCCTCAGTTTGATTTTGGGCCGCTGTGAAAATCATCATAGGTTAAATGCATGCTGCTTTTCAAGGAATTCAGTAACAGAATCCGTGGCTGTAAAATCCTTGTAAAGTATTAACTTGTTTCTCTTTGGATGGATTTCTGCTGCAGATCCAAAATAGTTAGTTGTGTGAGATGATGAACACGATCACATTGATTCCATCTACTGTACATTGCAAAGTCAAGCAGACTTATAATTGAATATTATGTCAGAAAGATAATCCATATCCTCCACCAGAATCGCTGCTTTTAATTCTACATTTTTCAGAGAAAGCAACTTTATTACTGATTTGTACTTGCCTCCCCTGGGTACCTAGATCTGCACTTTTCAGGGTGTTCCCTAAGGAAAAGAGGAGATCAAGTTAAATGAATTGATCTATGCATTGGAAAAGCATTTTAGGTACTGGATGGTTTTGCTTGCCTTATCATTAGTTTCCAATTCCCTACAGGATTCCCAGGGAGTCAATAGCTGTTTAACTATTATTATTATTATTATTATTATTATTATTATTATTATTATTATTATTATTATCTTCTGAATAGCTGACCAGTCCTGATGCTATCTTGGGAAAAGGATCACTTTACTAGGTATAAAAAGTTATTCCTGCATCCTTGTGTTTTATTTCTTAAATTTCATCTGGCCCCCAAGCTTCAGCTTTACTGTCAATCTCTAAAAGTATAAGATCCCATCATCAGTAATTCATCAGGAGAATTTTGGTTTAAAATTCTAAGGGCTTTGTGCATGCAAGTATATAGGTTTGATTGTAAGCAGAAGGATCATTACCATTAAAGAAACTCTAGAATGGCAGTTTTGGGGAAAACAAATGAAAAGCTGTATTTAGTGTCTTTTGCCCATTGTGAGGGGAATGAATAAAACATTTTATAATATATTTTACAGCTGCCATTTCTTAAGAGTTCTCTGCCTCACAATAGTCAAAGCAGCTTTAGTGGGTTTAGTTGCTGTAAAAACACTTTTTGTTTTGTTTTAAACTGTTCTATTGAAAGAATGTATATGAATTGGCTCATCATTCCTGAAATTTACTGCGAAAAAGAATATGGAAAGCAGCAGCTGGAAAGGGACTCTGAGGACAGGTTCAAAGTAATCGTGGAATCGAAACTAAGAACCAGGATCTCTACATCAAAGGGGGTCACCATTCACCCATCCAAAAAAAACCCCAATTGCTTTTGGGAATATTTTTCCATTGTGTGTGTGTGTGTGTCTGTGTAAGCATATATATTTGTATGTGTGCTGTGAATAGATATGTGTGTGTGTGTGTGCGTGCACGTGCGTGTATGCATGCATGTGTAGAAGGCTTAGAAAGAATATGATTTGGGGAGCTGTGCAGTAGGACAAAGAAAAGAACGACAAGAGCAGATTTGGAAGAGCAGTCAATTATCCTTGAGACTACCATAATCAAACTGCAGAACTGCAACTGACCACCAGATGGCAGCAAAGATGGCAGAGGATCTTTGTTTTCTGCATCTCTTTTCTGGTATCCAATAGTGCCTGGATTTTTTAGAGCCCAGTTCTTGTTTCCCTACACTTTCCGATTTCATATTTCATGGAATGATTTCACTCCTATAACAATCTTCTATGCTCAAAGGAATTCCAGATGGATTTCAGAATGCCTTGGCTCTATCATTGTAGTATTCTCCGTTAGATTGAGCCAGATCTACTTTGAATCCTAATCTATCAAGTTTGTATAGGAAAACACAGTTCCCACTCAAGGTTTGTACAGTAATCTTTGATTTAAAATACAATGGAGCCAAAGTTTCCAAATACTCTTTGATTTCTGTAGAAAATATTTCCTCACTCAAGTCTATGTTTTGTTGGTATTCCATGTCTGATACTAAACAGGTGCATCTATTGCTCTTCATACTATAGTTTCCAGAGTCTTTTGCTGAAAAATAGAATCAAATAAAATAACAGAGTTGGAAGGGACCTTGGAGGCCTTCTAGTCCAACCCCCTCACTTGCCTGATTAATGGCTCACTTGCCTGATTAATTTTAGACCTAAGAAATCCCCTAGAGATCTTTGATTGTGGTGGATTCTATAGAGCAGGGGTGTCAAACTCGCAGCCATGGGCCAGATGTGTCACGTGCTGGCTCCACCCCCACCCAGTTTCATGAAGAGGAAGAAAATCCCGATACATCATGTGACAATGCCGTGACGATGCAAGTCTGTTATAGAGGATGGGCACTGGATAGCACAGTTTTTAATGCAACTGAAGATCTTTTTCAGCATTAAAAGCACTCTACCAGTGGTTCCCAACACAAATGCATAGCATTGATGGCTGAATACTGGCTCTTTAGCTTATTAGTATTTTCATTTAAAAATACCACTTGGCATAAACTCAACTTCTTCTGAGGGCAAAAGAACATGTGATCTCTCTCTGCAATTACAGTTGCTAAGGAATTGGAATGGAAGCTGTTGTCATATTATTGTAACTCATTATAGCTACTAATTGGACACTCATCTGACAAGTACCTTATTGTTTCAGCAAGGGATAAAAAAGACAATTAGGAACAAAACAAAATTAAAAACCTCTGTATGGCTATAGGTACGGTCAGTTATTGTTTTCCTGCATTGTTATATATTTCAGCATAAAGCAGCAGCAGATATAGCAATCAGATATTGTTCAGCCTTTTTGTTTTGAATGCATAAATCTACAAATACCCATCCCACTGAGGCACTGACTAAAGATAAAGCTACAATGACTTTCAAAGGTACTGACTGCATCAAAGGATAATCAGTTCCATCAGGAATTATTAGTTCTGAGCACATTTGAAAATCAAGCTGAACATCTTTGAAATGTATGCCAGCTTTTTTCTTGGTCCTTGCTAGAAAACTAAACTATTTTTTAAAAAAAGGTTTTGCCTGAAATTAATCATGGACTATCATCAATGATACTACTAATCAATTTTACTTAAGAGGCACATGCCCCTGGCTGTCTGAAACAATGCCAATGGATATTTAAATTCTGATTATTTTTATTCTGCCCCTACTCAGCATCAGAGTAAACTTTCGATACATCTGCTTGGAAGAGACTCAGTAGCAATGTAAACTACTGCACCCTGGAATTACACTGTATTTATTTTAAATGGCATTGCTAGTTGCTTCTTGGCACTCTGTTTTGTAACACACCTCAGCTCGCTCCATCTGTACCACAACCTGAACATGAAATTCAAAAATGTTTTCTGTACCACACATAAATGGAAGCCAAGGTTTTAGCACCACATGGATGTGATTTTTAAAAAGGGTGAGGGGAGAAGAGAGGGAGAATAAAGCCAGCTGTGTGGAAATCAGCAGCATCCAACCTAAAAAAAAATAATAAAGTAAATGGTTGTGTATCTCAGTAAAGTAGGAATAACTGCATTTAAAAAGAAATGTTTCCTTTATACCACAGAAATACTATTTTTCAAGAAATGGCTTTAGGATTTACAGGTGTTACGGTCTAGTTGCATATCCACCAACCACCGTGATTGGTATAGACAGGAAGATAATGGGAATAGTTGATGAGATCTTGCTGAGCTGATGAGAGCACTTCTGCTGGAGATCTGGATTTGGAGACTAAAGATATTCTCTGCCTGCCAGAAGATCCATCAAAGGAACATTAAAATACAGCAGCACAGAAATTAGTATATGAGAACGACCAGTTGTTCAAGCTACAGGTTGCACTGCTATATTTCTAAAGCAATCCTAACTGGAAGCAAGGCAGGTTGAGCCCCAACTTGCCTTTACAAAAAAGAATTTCTTGGGCAAAAGGGAGAAAGGAATGCTGGTAGTCAGTTTAGGCTGGGAATGAGAAAAGCTGGCCTTCTTATCTTCTCCCCTGGCTCTTCATCATTACCTAGGCACAGCTGAGGCTAGCTCAATGGAAAGGACAAATACTGGCTGGAGTCCTTTTGCGCTGCCTCAAAGGGAACCTAGGACATGCTATTACAGGCAGTAACACAAGAACCTCCCATCAAGGTTTCTTGATGATGACAACAACAGCAGCCTTCCTTCTGGTTCCACCTGTACAAGGCAGGGAAGAGACCCATACATAGGTCAGAACTTGGTGCCTATCCAACCACCTTCTCTTTTTCTGGAAGAAGCTAGGCAGCCTGCTCAGGACTCCTTAACTCTGATTTTTATCATTATATAATTTTCCAGTTGTTACTAAATAACATCTGCAGTAGCAAATTTCAGATCAGGAAAGCACTGCCTATTGTAGAAAGCTCTATCTAATTTCAGACCCTTCCCAGGTTTAATGTCTGTATTTCTAAATAGTAGTTTGTGGAATATATCCATAGTAGTATGCGGGCAAAGAGTTTCTCCATCTGGTGTTTTTGAATTCCCAGTCAGCTTGACCTTTGGCTGTCTCGCTTCTCTAATTAGCCCTCTGTTGACCCAGGATGTACAGTTGTAAGCACTGTTCAGATTCTCTCTTTTATATATGTAAATAGTGGTGTCTATTGCTGGTCTAAGACCGTAATAAAGTTTTATTCATTCATTCCTCTTTTATACTATACCACATTCTCTGCCTGAAGCTTTGCTAACTAGGTAGTTAAGGAGTGATTCTGGGGAGTTTTTGATTCACAAATAAATGACTTGGGTAGCTGAGCTAACTATCTGTAGCTCCCACAACCTCAAGCCCTGTTGGATCAGAGTTCCCTATATTCCCAGCAGTTGGGAGTTCGGGAAGTTGTAATCCCAATTTGGAAAAGATCTCATTTGAAAACAGGCAGCTGGGAGCTTTTGAATAAGGCATAGGTTTAAGAATAAGAAGGCATTTAGCCCATCTTTTGTGACAAATCCTTGCAATTCAACCTTTGCAAACTAGGATTTATGGCTACAAAAATCTGAGTGACCACTAGATCAGGGGTCGCCAACCTTTTGGACCTCAGGGACCACCAAACTCATAATTTTAAATCCCAGGGACCACTAACTGGTTCTGTGGGCATGGCCTAATTTGTGGGTGTGGCTTGGTGGTCATGTGACTGGCTGGGCATGGTTTGTATGTAAATATTATAAATATTTATATAAATATTGAATTTTTTATTTAAAAAAGAGCAACTTTTACCCAAAATCAGGCAAAGCAGGCAGGCAGATTGAGTTGCTCACAGAATCACAGATTCATTCAGAGATTTATCTGTCATCAGCTAGCTCAGTCTGTCACATAAAATTTGCTAGCAAGCAAACTCACAAAATTAACTCACAACACACCATGTATGTAAATATTGAATTTTTTATTTTTAAAAAAGAGCAATTTTTACCCAAAATCAGGCAAAGCTGGCAGGGAGATTGAGTTGCTCACAGAGTCATTCAGTGATCTATCTATCTGCCATCGGCTAGCTCAGTCTGTCACATAAAATTTGCTTGCCATGAGTCTGCACTGAATAATAGAACCTTCAGTCCTAAGGGAGGTTCGGCTGTGCTTAAAAGCAGAGCCGAAGATCTAAAGACTAGCTAGAAAGCATGAAATCCAACCATTTCCTGCTTCCTAGCTAATCTAAATCTCCCAGCACAGCAGAACAGCTGATGGTCGGAAAAATAGCAATTTAGCAGGCAAGTTTGCTGGGTAAGGATCGAACTCACAGACTCCTGATTGTGAGGTGATAGCTCCACCTCTAGGCCACCTGAGCTTGTATGAAAGGATCTTCAAGGAGTGGAAAGATAAGGGGCAAAGAGTGCTCAGTATGGTCATGCTAAAGTCATTTGACTGTTTATCTTTCCCTTCCTAATCAGTTTTTGATCAAGTTGAGGTTGCTTTGCTTTCTTCATTGACTTAGGCAACCTACAAGCTACTGGAGAAGTCAACTAAAGAGAGCGGAAAATGCAATTATCTTGTTGGGTGCCTGATTTGCACGATTGTAAGCTTTTACCCTAGCGGGCTTTGTTGTGTGAACTAAGGTAGTTGGGATGATTCAGTTCATCTCTGGTAAGCATGTTGTATGCCTGGGTATTTATTCAGAGGAAACTCTTAGACTTTATATGAGAAGACACAGTCCACTCAGGGATTATTAAACAGAAGAAATCCTTTTTAGTTGTTCGCCTCACCTGATTATTCTGAGTCTGGCAGCAGTTCCCTTCTCTAGCCACTTAACTAAAGTGAAATCTAACTGGTCATACCAGAATGCAGCCAGTAGTTTTCCTTTGCTATGAGATGTGAAAACAAACATTTGTGTCCTTAAAGCAGCCTTCCCCAACTTGGCTTCCTCCAGATGTCCTGGAACATGGAGATCCCATCCTTTTTGTAGCTTCTTATCAAAGGTTTCAGTATTTTTGAATCATTCATGGAGTTATTTGAGAAACATTCCATTTCCACTAATGAAAAATTGCAAGCAGTTTTAGTTCCTTAGGGAGTAATGACACTCCTAATAGCAGCAGCAAATTGAAAACTTTCTGGTTCTGGCGAGGCATATATTTTGAAGAGAAAATAAAAATTATGTATTCAGCATTTTCTTATATTTTTATATGTTGCTATAAATGAACACTACAAAATAATGGCTCATGGGAGAGGAGGAGGACACAATCATTAAATAAATATATTTTACAAAGATAATGCAGAAAATTAATAAAATACTACATTGAGAAAATAGGATTCATAGTCTTTAGCATTGTTTTTGTTTGATTGAATGGGCTTGATGGCTATGTTCTTCAAGAAAAGTCATACCAACTAAAATTATGCATAAATGCATTTTGCAGAATGGTGCTAGAATTAATGCTCAAAAACACTAGCCCTGGTCTGCAGGTAATTATGATAAAGGTACATTTTACAAAGCTACCATTATCGTAATGGGAGAAAGTGGAAGAAACCTGCTTTCTGTTGGCAAAACTGTATTTCCTTTTAATTTGTTTTACTTGTAGAGAGCCAAAGACATAAAGACAAAAGCCAAGAGCATTTCTTCCCCATGTCTTTTTGTCATAGTTTAAAATATCTTCTCCTCGGTTAAATATATATCTTGTTAGGCAACAAAAAGTCCACATAACCCACTAATTCAGCATACTTTAATGTGCAAGCCAAATATTTCTTCTTTGGACTTAGATTTGTTTTGGTTCCAGTTAATGTTATCTGCTGTTATGAGGCCTTGTACTCTGAATTTTCATGTTCCTAGTGACATTTTAAATTCTTTTAATATGCACAAGTCTAAAACTTTGTAACACTTTATCCTGTTAGGAAAAGAAATGTCCTGGCAAAACAGCACCAGCCTGGATTTATTTTCATCTTGAACCTTTCCTGTGTTTATAAGCCTACAATGTGATGTTTATATTCTGGATGAGGTAGACATCATGAAATTGTTCTATTTGAGAAAGCTGATTGTAGGAATTTCACTGTAGAAATGCTTTGTCCTAGTTAGCATTGAAGCTTTTTTCAAGCAAGCACAAAAATCTACCTAAAACAACAAAAGTCATTGGATAATAGTCTTAAAGTTTCCAGTGCAATAAATTATGAATTGAATATTCCTGGTCTAGAAATGGTGATGAAACAGGAAAATAGTCCTTAAAATGATCTGTTTTGTTAGGTATATTTACTTTTCCACAAATGTTCCACATTTCTAACAAAGATGGACACATTTTTTAAAACCCTTAAAAAAACCATTTTGTTTCTTCAGTCATATGCAGATTGTCCTTTCCATGTATTGATTTTTATTTTCTTGATCATAATGATGAGCACATGTTTTACTTGCATGATTTTATGAAATAATCCCTCATTTTGATTCTTATAGCATGACAACAATTGCTGGTAAATTTCAACCCTTAAAGCTTATATCCCTGCCAATATCACGTGCAGAATACATCTTGCACAAAACCTCTGACACTGAAGAACATCTATATATTCCTATGAGATGCCAAAGTTGATAACAATTTTCCTTGAGTGATTCGCCACTAGCTTTTTTCATGTGAAAGGTGATTTAGTTTGTCACAGGCAACCACTTTGTTCCTATTCACACTCAGCTCTTTCTGGTTTACTTTCTTTACATTTTTTGGCCTAGCAGTGCACAGTAATCATGTCACTATTGTAAACAATTTGTATTCAAGGTGAGTTACAATTGGAGGAATTCCATCAACAGTTGGAATCACGACATTATGCTTAAAATGTACAGACCAGCATCCCAACAGACTTCTATTTAATAAACATCAACACATGTTTTTCTCACAGCAACATCCTGCTGTCAATGAAAGAACAGATGCTAAAGAACACATCAGAGTTTCTAGCACATCAATACTGTCCTCAACTGGCTGATTACATTGGAAACATTGCTTTTCTTCCAGTCCTCATAAATATGCCTAAAACCCTCCCCCACACACATGCAGATTCATTCCCTAACCTTGAAAGAGATTTTGAGGAAAGACACACAGTACTAGGGTGGTTAACGTTTCTCTATATTTAAGCATGAGTATGAAAAAAATGAGAAAAAGAAAGATTTTGAGGGGGGAAACCATTAAAAAACACTTAGAAAGATGAAAATAAAGAGAACTTCCGTATGGAAAATACATATAGCAAACAAGTGTAGAAAACCTATTGTCTTTTAAATTTGCTGTCTGAACTAGATAGGTCAACTAGAACTAGAACTTGATTAATATCAGAATGAATATCCAGACTGAACCCACTTTATGGAGACAGAAATAGAGAACAGGAACTTGGTAACAGGTTTACCATACCTACCTGAATTAATATAAATATCTACAGGGAACTTCCTGTCAAAAACTACTTGTCTGCTTCATATTGTTTAATTACAACGTAAATATTACCAGTATAGCATAATGTTATTATATAATCTTTAACAGATTTTTCTTCAGCTTTCCGCAACTTGATACTCTCCAGATATATTGGATTACACTATCTTCTCCATCCAGTCTATTGTATAGTTTCACAGTTCTCCTGAATGTGTCAAAGATATCACAAGCAAATCTCATTCTCCCCTTTAGATCTATTCAGTCTGCTGTGAGATAGAAGTTGCCTCCACACAAATTTCACAACTGTGCTGAGCTTTGCACCTGAATGTCCCCACTTCACCATCAATTTATTCAGCCTTTTTTTTTTGCTCCTGATAATTTTTCACTGCTTAAGTCCATCAAAACTAGTCACAGATAAAGGACATGGGATCCATAATGGGAATGAATTTATAATGTGCCAGTGAGAACATGTCCTTCCCTCATACCAAGACTGTGAGCTAGAATAAAACCCAGAGATAAATGGAAAGTTGCTGATGGAAATGGTTTCATTCTCCTGGATTTTACATCTCTATGATCACTTTATGTTGGGTCTGGAAATGTAGCCTTAATGCTTTATAATTTGCTTCATTTTTATTGCAGTGGATAGTAGGGGAATTGTTAGGGAATATGCCATTTTAAATTGAGAATCAGTATCTGAAGACCATGCATAAATTCCATTAGGTTTTTCTGACAATGTTTTCAGGTATGTTGAATTATAGCTCCCCTAATTTCTCATCAGTTTACCAGAATTTAAGAAGTAATTAGCTAAATGGCATATATATGGCAGCAGGTAGGATAGGCTGCTCTGCAGCCCTTTGCCTCCTATCTGTCCCAACCAGACCAAAACAGCTCTAAATCTGAGCTGTAATCCAGGTGTTACAAATTGCAATATTATGAACAACCCCCACTGCTATATAATAAGTTCAAATCATTCCAAAGTTCAGAAGCACTTGTACTACTATCCCTGCCATAAGTAAGAAGGTCCATTTTTATTTTTAGACTCTAAGTTTTTTTCTATCTGGATAAGTATCCCATATTTCAAGAATCCATGTTGTTGAACTTCAGAAATTAAGCTGGTTTCTGTTGTTAGAATCCCATGTTGATCCCTGCCGCTGAATTATTCAAATTAATTTTCATTGTCATGCTCCCTGTATACGATAACAGTCCACAACCAAAAGCAGAATATATGTTTCCAGATCTTATGGGAATGCAGTGATTGTTGCTTCTCAGTATTTGGATATAAGTTCACTCTAGTACTGTTTTTTCATTGTATTTTCATAATATAACAAGATTTCATCATATTTTTTCAGTTGTGCTTTTTATATACAGATCATAACTAAAATGATATGTAATGACATACAACTGGAGTCGCTAGGAATTAGGCAGCATATACATTTAATAAACTATCAGTGTTATTTTATTAAGCCAGCTACATCCCAATGCATTGCAAAGTAACTTTTCTTCTTCCATTGCTATCTGAAATCCCAGCAGGCAGCATTTTTTGCAGAGCAACCTAGACCATTGTTTCTCTTATGTGATGTTTTTATTTATTTATTTATTTGATTTGCCAATTGCTTACAAGATAACAGATATAAGTATAAACATAGTTATGAATACATGGAATGGATACATATAAGAAAAATAAAAATAAGAATCAATAGGACAGGGATGGTAGGCATGTTGGTGCGCTTATGCACGCTCCCTACAAACCTCTTAGGAAAGGGGTGAAGTCAATAGTAGACAGTCTGAGGTTAAAGTTTTTTGGGTTTGGGGAAGAAACCACAGAGTCGGGTAGCATACTATAGACATTGACCACTCTGTTGCTGAAGTCTTATTTCCTGCAATCAAGTTTGCTGCGGTTAGTTATTTATTTATTTATTTATTTATTTATTTATTTATTTATGGGATTTTTATGCTGCCCTTTCTCCTGAAGGACTCAGGGCAGCTCACAACAATAAAAAACAAAGAATATAAAATTTAAAGAACTACTAAATAAATAAATCCCAATTACAGAATTAAAACCTGACAAACAAATTAATAAAAAAACCCATCAGTCCAGGTTGGCCAGTTGAAAAAGCCATGTTTTCAGGTCGCGACGGAAGGATTGAAGGTCAGGAGCCATCCGAAGCTCCAAGGGCAACTGATTCCAAAGGACGGGTGCACCCACAGAGAAGGCTCTCCCCCTGGGGTGTCACCAATCAACACTGTCTGGCCAACGGTACCCTGAGGAGGCCTTGTCCGTGGGAGCGCACGGGGCGATGGGAAGTCATTGCTGGCAGTAGGTGCTCCTGCAAATACCCCGGACCTAAGCCATGAAGGGCTTTATAGGTGATTACCAGCACCTTGAATCTCACTCGAAGGGCAACCGGCAACCAATGCAGCTCACGCAGGAGGGGTGTAATATGGGAATATCGGGATACTCCCATCACAACCCAATGGCTGCATTTTGTACCAGTTGAAGCCTCCGAGTGGTCCTCAAGGGCAGCCCCATGTTAACCTTGAGTTTGTATCTATTGTGTGCTCTTATATTGTTATGGTTGAAGCTGAAATATTCATTGACAGGTAGGACATTGCAATGTATGATTTTATATACTATACTTAGATTGGGCGGCATAGTTCTAGGTTTTCTAGGTCTAGAATTTCAAGTCTGGTGGCATAAGGTATTCTGCAATGAGTAGAGGAGTGGAGAATTCTTCTTGTGAAATATTTCTGGACTTTCTCAACTGTGTTAATATCAGATACATAATGTGGGTTCCAGACTGATGAGCTGTATTTGAGAATTGGTCTAGCAAATGTTTTGTATGCTCTAGTTAGTAGTGTAATATTACCAGAGAAAAAGCTACGTAAGATTAGGTTAACAACTCTTAATGCTTTTTTGGCTATGTAGTTACAGTGGGCTCTAGCACTTAGATCATTAGAGATGAGTACTCCAAGATCCTTGACAGAGTTTGGATCATCAACAAGGTCTTGACTATTCAGCCTGTATTTTATTTTCTGATTTTTTTTGCCAATATGTAAGACAGAGCATTTATTTGTTGAGATTTGAAGTTGCCATTTGTTTGACCATTCTGATACATAGTCGAGGTCTTTTGAAGGGATAGCAGTATTGTCTGTGGTGTTGAATAGCTTTACATCATCAGCTCTTAATATGATCACAGAGGTCATTTATGTAGAGTATGAAGAGAGTTGGTCCTAGAACACTGCCTTGGGGGACACCACTTTTGACAGGTACAGAATTTGATAGGATGCTCCCAATTTTGTCCATTTGTTGTCTGTTTGACAGGAATACTTCTATCCAGTTATGCAGGTGTCCAGAGATACCATAAGATTTTAGTTTTAGGAGTAGTTTGTCGTGTACCACTGAATCAAAGGCTTTACAGAAGTCTATGTAGATTGAGTCTATTGCTTTGCCCTGATCGAGTTGTGTAGTCCATATGTTTTTGCAGTGTAAGAGTTGCAGATTACAGGATAGTTTTTTCTGAAACCAAATTGTTTATTAGAGAGTAGGTTGTTTGTCTCTAAGTGGAGGATAATGGATTGGTTAATAATTGATTCCATGACTTTACAGGTGATGCCGCATAAAGAGATTGGTCTGTAATTTTCAACTAGCTGGGGTCTCCCTTTTGAAGATGGGGATGACCATGGCTTGTGACCATAGTTTTGGCAAGGAGCTGGTCCTGAAAGATTTTTCAAAGATTATGCTTAGAGGTTCGGCTATGGCAATGGATAGCTTTTTTAAGAAGTAGGCACATATTCCATCTGGTCCAATAGATAGAGATGGTTTTAGATTGCATAGTGCTTTTTCAACATTGTCTTCTGTAAAATCGATATGTATTAGATCATTGTAGTTGTCTGTGGTTTGACTAGGAAATACTGGGCATGATCCATTGCTGTTTACAAATACTGAGCCAAAGAATGTGTTAAAGAGGTTGGCATTAATCATTGCAGTCTTTTCCATTAGGTCCTTTCAGGGGAGGGATGGACCTTGAGTCTTTTAGTTTGTTGTTTACAAAACTGTAGAAAGCACGAATGGAATTGGTGCGTAGAGGGTTTTCCTCTTGCTTAATGTGATAATTGGTGCATTCAGTCTTTATCTAGTGGCATAAATTTTTGTATCGGCTTTTGAAGTTGGCAATGTGACCAGATTTGTTTTTCCACCAAAGTGATCTCTTTTTGGATTGAAGCTTCCTTATTGTTATGGGTAATCTGTTTTTTCTGGTTTTGGGAGTTGTTATTGGTACATACAGTTTGATGACTCTTTTGACTGCAAGTAAAAATATGCTGTAATGGTCTTTAACAGTATTGCATCCAATGAATAGAAATTGCTAATCAAGGGATGAGAGATTGTTGTCTATAAGGTGTTGTCTATAGTTGCCTTTTTTGAAGTTATAATTGGGGATCACATTGTTGTGTTGATTTTTGTGTGGACGTATGTTGAGACAAAAGTCAATCATGCTGTGGTCACTGTTGGAAAAGGGTTCTTTAATTTGTATTCCATAAATTGAATTCAAACTATTGCAGAAGATGAGATCGAGGCAGTGTATTGTTGGTTACTAGTTGTTCCAGTCCCAGATTTGTTACAGCATTGTAGAAGGTTGCATGTATGGGTTCAGTTCTACATTCATTTAGGGTCCAGTTAATATGAGGTAGATTGAAATCACCAAGAAAGATAAAAGCATGTGGGCAGGATGTTGCCCATGTTAGTAGTGAATTTAACTTGTTTACATGTTCGATGTTGTAATCAGGGGCTCTGTAACATAGTAAGAATTGAAATGTGACATTTAAGGACAGTTCACAGATGATGGTCTCAGGAAGAGCAAGCTCCTGGGTAACTTGGATGTTTTTTAGATGTAAGGACTTTTTATAGAAGATAGCAACGCCACCTCCTCTACGGATTTCACGATCTGATCGGTAAACATTATAGTCTCTCACTGTGGTAATGGAGTCAGGGAGAGATGCGTTGAGCCATGTTTCACAGGCAAATATGATGTTGAATATAGCCATATTTAGTAATAGGAGAAATTCAGGTATTTTATTTACAAGGCTTCTTGCATTGAGTAGTTTGCATTTAAGGCCAGTTGAAGTTGGAATTGAGGTAGTTAGGGGCATGCGTGCCTAGTTTTGAGTGATGGTGTGTTGGATGAGGTAGGGTTGGATGTGGAATTGTGGGTTGTGTGACTTACTTTTGATACAATCAGCATGGTAGTCAATGTACAGGTCCTTCTCTCCATTGTCTAGACGTCTTTTGAGTTCACTGTGGAGTTCACGGGAGCGGATTCTTTGCAGTATGGATAAGTCTGGTCTTGAGTGAAGTTTTTTGTGGTTGGGATTGGTTTTTGCAATGGCGTTTATTGTATGAATGAATATGTGTTTGCTGGACTCATTTTTGCATACAACTCTACAAAATTTTGAGGCCACCGAGCCATCATTGTATTTGAACTCAGGGCCATCTCTGGTTATTTCAATGATATCTTCAGGAGAGATGTTTGTTGTATTTGAGTTGCTTATGATATTGCAAACTTTGGTGATGTCGTCTGATTCGTTGGTGTCTTCAAGACCAAATAAGATGGCATTTGGACGTTTCTGATCACGTTCCATGATGTCTCTAATGAGTAAGGGGATATCATTTGTGGAATTATTTGATGGGATAGTAATTATTTGTGGTTGTGGTTTGGTGGTTATTTTTGGTTGTAGTTGTGATTGTAGTTGAGGTAGTAGTTGTGGTAGTTGTTGTTGAGTTGGGATTTGATTTTGAGCTGATAGGTAGTCCCTTATCAGTGCTGTATTTTTTTTCAAGAGAAATTAGGCTTTCTTGTGTAATTATTTCAAAATGTGTTGCTAAGCATTTTTCTATTGAGTGCATGAATGATTCTATGCTATCAACTCTGTCAGGCAGGGTACTTCGTTTGTTTAGCTTTAGCTATGATGGACATAGACAAGGGAATGTATCTGATGCTTTTAGGAGATCAGCTATGTCTTTGTTTAATTTTAAGCAGGCAAGGTGGGCTTGATTGTCACATAGGTAGCATTTGATGTTATTTTCACTTTCATTGATGGTTTTAAGACATCCTGAAGCATGTACAGGAGTCTGGGAGGTCATTGGTAGAGATATTATTATTATTTTGTTGTTTGGTAGTGGAGGATTTGGAATTTGTGGAGTTTCTGGCTGGCATGGTCAATGACAATAGTACACTAAACAATTACAATAACTAATTAATGTGATAGGTAGACAGTTACTTAATGAATGTTGATAATAAATGTTAATTGATAAGTTAGAGAACAAATCAAAAGTAAGGTTACTTATTACTAAAAATCAAACAATCAACTTATTACTAAGAATCAATGAATCAATCAATGGACTAGATAATCAATAATACAGTATGAAATCTCTATCAATTCAATGAATAAGTAAATTAGTGTTCATTTAACAATTAAGTATACTATTATATCATAAATCAATTATTATAGACAAAACATTATCTATCAATATTTGGTCTTGAGGTACTGAAATAGTGGAGGTAGAGAAGTATTGGAGGTTTGTTGTGTAAAGTTCCTTTGTTTTTCCTTAAAGCCACGGTTTTTGGTTTTTGTTTTGTTTTTGTTTTAAAGAGGAAGCATTGCTGTTTGATAGATTTGAATGGAGAAGCTTTGAATGAGCTCACCAATCATCTACTTTGGAGTTTGGAATGGATGAGATTTGGGTGGGGGTTGTCCAATCAGCTGAGTGGGAATTTAAATTCAGGCTGACTAATCAGCTGGGTGATTTAAATGGTGAGGAACTTCCCTTAACAAGTGGGTGATGGTGTTCTGGGAGATGGCAAAGATTCCAAAATAGATCTTACGGCAGACCATAATTCAGGCAAATTACGCCACTTTCTCACTTGGTCATATAGAAGAACCTGTATTCCTTCTAAATAGAACACACTGGCAGCCGTGGTTCTCACTTGCTTCTTGCCCTATTCCAGCTTGAGTAAACTAACAGTTTGGATTCAAAGTGACAAATGTGCTGTGAGAACCTTAAAAAACAATGAAAGTCATATTTTCAAGCTTCTGTTTATAACAAATGCTACATTTTCTGAAGTGCTACTCTATAGAAAAGGAAGCTCTAATTTCATAATTTCCAATTGCTTTATTATCTGACATAGGTGAGGTTTAGCAAAAATATCAAGTCATCCTTCTCACAAACAAGTACAAGAAGTTTGTTGAGAAAAAAACCCTGAAGAGATTTCACTGCAACTTTAATTTTTTTCCCCACACCTTCTAATGAATTTTCATGGCAGCATTCACCTCAGTGCTATATTTCATAAGAGAAAATTAAAAACCTGCCTTGAAACCTGGGTGACAATGCCGCTAACATCTTTCAGAAGCTGGCATTATCCTTTGAGAGTCTTTCAGCTTCATTTCTATGCCCTATTGTTTTCCTTCACAAAACATATTTTAAATATGAAATATTGAATGTTCATTGCTTTTTGATACTGTGTTTTAGTCATTGTATGTTGGAGGCAAAGGGCATGGTTTTATATATAGAATCCACACCAAATGTCTGATTTTGTAATTATATTTCACTGCATAGATGCCTTTAAGAAATGTATTTTCTTTCAGACACAGAATTTACTGAGGGAGTGTGAGTAGCAACTTTCCTTCAAGACTGCCACGTCTCTAGAAACTCTGATATAAAGGGCCAAGCTTCAGACCTTAACTTGGTGGGAACAGTTGCAAAAAGTGTCTCTTTACTATATTAATTCCATCTTCCTAGAGGTTTAATGTGGTGTACCACCAACTAATAATAAGATTGGCTCTCCCATTAGGTCAAAAGAAAGCAGAAATGTTGGGAGGTAAAAGGAAACTACTATAGGATGCCATGCAATCCACCTGTATCCCTTAGTTACCTGGTTATTAGCAGATAACATTATTTTATTATCTATTGTGATGAATAGCTCAGTTTCCCAATTCCACCAGCCTTTGTAGCCAGAATGGGAATGTCATCCTGTCATTTGCCTTAAACATCAAAATCCTGGATATCTCCTGGATACAGTAGGCAGTCTTGATGTTTAGGATTTCAGTTTCTGTCAGTGTGCTCAGTAATTAGGAAGTAGGCCCTAAATCCAGAAGGCATCAGGTTTGCTTGCCTATAAACTACATGTTGCACCAGCCCAATGCCAGTTCCAAGTTTGAAAGCGTTAATGAAAAGCAGATGCATTCCTGCACTTATATGCCTGTCTCAGGGATTCCCAGACTATGAGTTCAAATTCTTTGGGGGTGGGTATTGGCAAAGTGGAAGGGAGTCCCAACTTTCCCATTTGTTTAAATACTCTGATAACTGTAGGCAAAGTGGGCGGAATAATATGAAATGTGGTGTGGCAGGCCTTCTAGAATGGGAGAAACATGGAAGCAGTATTGCAGCTTCCACTCTACCCAAGCAATATCAACTCCACCCAGCCCTTGGGAAACCATGACTGATCTCGAGTCTGCACTCCATTTAGCATAAATAAGCCATCACTGTACTGAGGAATCCATACACTATGCTGGTTGGAAACAATGATACAGAGAAGGGAAGACTTTCAGCAGTTGTTCAGGAGCAAGACATAAACCACTTGAAAGGAAAAGGTAAGAGTATCAGGAATGCTCGTGATCCTAATCTGCAATAGGGCTATCAAGAAGAGAGCTAGGCAAGCCCACATCTGGAACACAAAGGAAGGCCAAGGATCTTGAGAATGGTGGAAGGGAAGGAAACAGTGAGGGTGTTGGTCCTATAAGTTGAGCCAAGGAAGGAGTGTGATACAGGATGCCTTAAATGGAAGACTGGCTGAGATCATAGGAGAAGCCTCAAACTAAACGTTTTGGCCTTGGTTTGACAAAAAAAAGCCATGCAATGTCTCTGCCCAGAATGTTCCCCTGAGCAGAGGAAAGAAGGAAGCCATTTGATGCTAGACAGGGAGCTGCTACACTCACTTGTATGAAGAAGACTGCACATATCTATGTATCATTTTAGGGGATCACAGCACCATGAAAGCTGTGATTGGAGCCCATTAAACGGCTCATGTGATCTGCTGTCGCCGGGGCAGGTGGTGGGAATTGGAGACCGATTTTGTTATATTGCACTATATTAATTTATCTGATTCTTTTTGTTAGTTTTTATTATTTTAAGTGTGATTTAATAGTTGGCAATATAAATTCAATAAATAAACAAACAAACAAATAAATCTTTAAAAACCCTGACTTATGGTTATGTACTGTAAGTCACATTTTCCATACTGTCACAAAATAATGCCTATTGAATATTCTAGGACAGTGGGAAACAAAAATGACCTCTCAGTGCTCTAGTCTAGTGTATCAGTATTGGGTGGTTGTGGTGTCTATTGTCATCATGGATAGGTCCCCACATCTTTTCAACATGGCAAGGAACAGACAGATCAAAAGCAGAAACTCAAGAATTCCAAATTCATGTGTGACACAAGCAGAAATCAGTGGCTACTAAAATGTTTAGAAATAACTCTTAATGGCACCATCATTAAGGTACAGATGTTCAAGGCAGCTCCAAGACTTCCTTAGTGTTATGAGAACCTGAGACATGTTCTCATAACAGAGCTTCCATGGAATGGTGAGGTTGACCAAAACAAAATTGAGCTGATCTAAAAGGGATGTCCCATTTGCCATCAGAAAATGAAAAAAACCTATGTGAAAAAAGCATCTGAAATAGCATCCCATGAACAGCGATGTGTAGACCATGTGTCATTATCTTTGTGTTGTATTAATTGTGAATGTATTATGGGAGGACCTTACATTCAAATAGAAGATAGTCAAGTCAGAATATATTTGAACTATCAGTTTAATTTGTATTGTTTGAAATCATCACTTTGAATCTTCTAATTGATTTGAGTGAGATTTCAGAGATAGATCATCAAATTAAGTTAATAGAATCCAAAAGTTGGTTGTGGGAAAGGAAGCAAGTATGTGCATATGCAAGAAGACACAACTCCTCAGATTCAGGAGCATCCAATAATAAGTGGGAAAGTGGATTTGAAGCAAATCTTTAAACTCTTCTGATAGATGGTTGTGCAGCTAGCTAGCACATGATTGTTCAGCATATCAGGCTATCTTCCTCACATCACTACAGTAGTGTTTTCACATATGGCAACTTTTTCTGTTCCTCCCTTAGCTTTCCAGCTGGGCCAGGCCAGCATTGGTTTTGATCTATTGAATTGGGGAGGGAGCAGGTTGTCCATCATCAAAGGAATCTCAGTTCCCCTGTTGGGCAAATGCTTGTCCACATACTGCTTGAGGGGAAGACAGAACCGTCTCAGCACACATCAAGGGAGCTCTGGAGGCAGAGATGAGGTGCAGATGCATCCTGGCCTTCTTCGTTCTTCTGTTTGATGCCATGGCACAGGGACTGTTTTCAGATCTTTGTGTCAAATAAAATACCATGGAGCTTTGTCTTTCATCTTTCTGCCTCAGCCTGAAATAGTGGGTTCTTCATTCAAGCTTCTCATTAGATGGTGTGCATATCTTAATATCCCTTCTGAGACAGCTTCAAGACCTAGTTCTGGCTGGGTGAAACATATATGAAGTCTTGCTTGGAAATGAAAGCCTGAAATTTACTTCTATAATACATTGCACATATTCATGACCATACATAGTAAAACATGTTATGATACTTTATAATTTTTTGTATGTCATAGTATAGACGTTCTCAATTTACAACCATAATGAAGCCTGCCCAGAAAGTGGGTCATCACATAACCAGGTGTGTTTTATGACCTGTTTGGGGTGGGTTATGGTGGGATGGGTTGGGAGAAAGGCTGTACAGGTAGTCCTCAACTTACAACCACAATTGAACCTAAAATATATGTTGCTAAGTGAGAAATTTGTTAAGTGAATTTTACCCCATTTTATGATTTTTTTTTGTTAAATTAGTAACACAGTTGTTAAGTATACCTGGTTTCCCCACTGACTTTGCTTGTTAGAAGGTTGCAAAAGGGGATCACATGACCCTGGGACACTGCATAAATGCGAGTCAGCTGTCAAGCATCTGAATGCAAATCACACTAGAGTGGAAATGCTGCAATTGTAAGTGTGAAAAATGATCATAAGTCACTTTTTTCAGTGCTGTTGTAACTTCAAATGGTAACTATGTGAACTGCTGTAAGGCAAGGGCTTCTTGTATATAATATCATATTTTAACAGAAGAGTTAGATTACACTCTGCCTTCTCCCAGGCCTCAAAAGGGTCAAGAATTTAATCAACAGAGTTTTATCTCTAAAATATATTCTGTTCACTTCCTACCTATTGCAGCCTACTCTCATTTCACATCATTTCAACCCATAGATTTGTATATACAATATACATGACATAGAAAAAAACCTTAGGGAAAGAATACTTTGAGGACTTAAATAAAATAATATTGAAATATATATGGCAGGGAAAGAAGGCAAGAATTAAATTAAAATTGTTACAGGATGCTAGAATGAGAGGAGGTTTTGGACTACCCAGTTGGGAATTATACTAGGCAGTAACACTGATCTGGGTGAAAGAAAGGATTTTTTGAGAAATATTAGATTGTTAACACTGGAAGGTCATGGATTTGTTCCTCATCGGAGTCGGTGCGGAATCCGTGATCGTGCATGGTTTCACTCAAGATCGCTTGCTGGAGGGTCCCGATCAGGACCGGAGCCACCTTGGTGAGGTGGTGAAGAAGGGGGAAATTGCCTGGAGGGTTGAGGGGAGCCGCAACTCCCCTCCCTGACAGGAAAATCCCTCCCAAAGGCAAGGTGCAGTGGTGGTCCCAAAATGGCCACCGCGAAGACGAAGAACACTCCAGGAAACTAAGTTTTGTGCTGGAGCAGAGAAGTAGCGAGCAGAGTGTGAACCAGGCAAGGGCATCACTCTTGAGGTACCCCAGTATCAAATTAAAGGGCTATTCTGGAGGAAAGTGTGTGGAAGCAGCAACCAGAGAAAGTGAGAAAGAAATTGGATTTTATAAATTTGGATTGGATATTGTATTGTTGTATCCCTAAAGTCTTGGAGGAGAATTTTAAAGGAAAATAACACAACAAAGGTTTAGAAATCAAACTGGACATATATTGAACTGTGGGCACAAAGAGCATAACTAAATGCTGGAATTGAGTGTGTTGAAAAGAAAAGAAATAATAGCTAATGATTGAAATTAGCGAACTTAATAAAAATATTATATTCAACAAAGAAAGTTAAAAAGACTCTAGAGCTTCACCTGATGATACAGGAAAACTTTAGTACATTCTAAAAAGAGTGTCTGGTCTTTTTGAGAGTTTGGACTTTGGAACTTAAAAGAAAATAAAAGAAACTTTAATATTGTCATAGAATCACCCGGTAATTTGGGAAACAGTTGGGAAAGGGCCAATTAGAAGACCCGGAATAAAGACTCAAGAGCATGAATTGTTCAAAATAAACCCAAAAGATATTGGCTGAAATAATATACTGGACTCTGGGATTGAATATATCTATTAAAGAAGAGGATTTCAGCTATTAATGAAGAGAGAAGATATAATGGAGGAGCTACTTGTTGATATAAGACTGGGCTTACAAGATATAAGATCAGACATGCAAGATACAAGGGACATGATGAAAATTAAACTTGAAATGTGTACTTACGTACTACAGAAATTGGAAATGGTGACTCAGCATACACAAGAACACAACAAACCAGAGGGGGAGGAGTTCTATAAAGAAGAAGCCAACTTAGAAGGACAAAACGAACAACAATTATTTAAGCAGGGGGGAAAAGGAATTAGAATTAAAAATTTGTGGTCTAATGGGATGATAAAAGGGAGTGGTTCAGAAAATGGTTAAAGAGAGAGGGAAAAAGCAGAAAAAGGAAGTGCAAAAGAAAAATCAAAAGAGGGAGAGAGAAAAGTTTAATAACTAGAACTAGAATGGGGAAAAAGGGAATTAAGAGTAAGGACCAGAAAATAAAGAGGAACAGGAAACAAACAAGGATGAAAAGAAGGTACATTGTCCAAAGATTGAGAGATAACGGGTGCAAAAAAAAAGGGATAAGGAAGGGGATTCCACAAGGTAATATGTTGTGATGTATAAGAATATATTCAAAATAATATTTTGTAATGTATAGATGATTTATAGAGAAAATATAATGCGGAATCTGAAAAATATATATATTTGTGTTTTATACTAGATAGGGCGATTGATATTAAGGAAGAATGAAGGTGGTTAGCTTGAATTATTAACTAGAGGGGACAATTATATTTACAGATAAGGATTGATAAAATGACAAATGTGACAGAAAAAAATAATATGAGAAATGACAATAGAAAGAAGATGAGAATCTTAGATAACATTGTAAAACAAGATATGAGAACATGAATTGGGATTGGATAAGATAAGCTTAATATTTAATAAATGATAAGGATGATGCAATATGAAATTAAACAAATAATATGAATAGGTAACTATGATCATGTTTGAATTGAGATGTGAAACCTGAAACCACACTGCTTGCCAAGTGAGAATTTTTTATTTAAAAAATAAAATGAAAACAGGGAGGAAATTGAATAATGGAATTACTAGGTATGTTTAATTGATATGGTGGTAGGCATTTGGAGAGAGTAAGGTTGAAAATAAATATTGAAGAATTATGAGTTAATATGAACATAGGTAATGAGAGATGTATAATATATTGACGCCACACTGTTAATGTATTGTTGTTATATGTAGATTGAAATAAAAAACTTTTGGGGGGAAAAAACACTGAAAGGTCATGATTTGCAATTGGGGTGGCATGCATCTTTATGGTATAAGGAAAGTAAAGCACATGGGTATTTCAGGAGGCATTACATTCAAGATGTTTATTGTCTACATGGGAGAAAATAAGGAAACAACATTATATGAAAATACCAGTCTGGTTATCAATTATAGAGGCAGTTGTGTATCCAATTGTTTTTAAAATGGAACACATAGTTAGATATAATGAAATACTAAATGAAAAGGGTGAATTCAAAGCAAGAATTAGATGGACAAGAGATAAAGATGAATTGGTACTCATATGTGCAAATACATTCTAGATATGATAAAGATAGTAAGACAGAAGGGTTTTACAAGGAACTTATTGAATTAGATAAAATTTTAACAGGTACTGAGGAGAGGATGATTAAAAAAGTATGTGGATATTTACTTGGAGTGAAATTAGAACAAGTTAAAGAAATGATTGCTTGGGGGGGAAATTTTGGATATGGGATAGATTTAGAAAAATGGCAGAAATTCGAAACTATAAATTAACAATGTTGACAGCATATAAAGAGAATTTGTATAAGATGTTTTACAGGTGGCATCTACCCCAGCAAGAATAGCAAGGATCTTCAAGGATAAATTGGCGAAATGTTGGAAATGTCATCAGATACCTGGATCACATTACCATATATGGTGGACGTGTGTGGAAGCCAAAAAATACTGGACTAAAATTCACACATGGCTGGAAAAAATGACAAAACAGCATATAGACTTGAAACCAGAGATATTTTTATTGGGTATCTTACCTGAAGGGTACAATAGAGAATATTTTTAGATTTATATTTTTATTGTAGAGACATATTTGATTATTAATTTTTAACTGCAGCTAGAATTGTATTTGCTCAAAATTGGAAAAATGCAAAAATTTGGATAGAGGAGGAGGTGATTAAGAAAATAATGGAATGTGAAGAAATGAGTGGATTAACACTGGCAAATAGAGAGCAAGAAGAAAAAAATATTATAAAATATAGGATCTATTTTATCAATGGTTAGATAGAAAAATAGGAAAATGAAATACATTATAACATAAATATAATACAATAGTATTAATACAATATAATACAATAGTAAATGTAATACAATAGTAATGATATGTTATAAATGATTACTATGGAATGAATTAGAATATGAATTAGAATTAGTAAAAACTGAGATTTGCTGTAAAAGAATAATGCGAACTTGCAATTAAAGTCTAATGATGATGTAATAACAACATGACATGGAAAGTTGATTAATATAATTTGAATATAAATTTAAATCTAAGAGGGAAAGACTATAGAAATTATGCACAAGAAATATGTACCAACTGACACACTGTACAATTGAAAGAAGGTTTTATTTGTTGTTTTATGTTTGTTTATGTTTGTTGTCAAAAAAATAAAACATTTTACAAACAAAAAAAGGAAAAAAAAACCTTTCCTTTCACAACCCATATAAACTTAACTCCTCAACTCCCTTCCAAAGTGGTAGAGGGATTAAAGTTTTGCACTACAACTTTTAGCAGGAAGAAGGAAACTAAAATATTTTACTTATATAGATTAAGTTAGAAAAGTAGCATTCTCTACAGAACTCCTGGTCAAAATTCCTGTTTGCATAAACTGTTTATTATCTGCTAAAAATTAACTGAATCTAGCCTGTCAAATGTCACACTTTGAAAATTGCTTTGATATTTCTTTTTACAAGAAGTGTTATTCAAATATTTTAAATAAATAAAGAGATCTGTCTGTCTGTTTTCTTTGTTCTTGTTAGTTGCGAAGTTATGTCCGACCCATCGTGACCCCATGGACAACGTTCCTCTAGGCCTTCCTGTTCTCTACCATCTTCTAGAGTCCATTTAAGCTCACACCAACTGCTTTAGTGACTCCATCCAGCCACCTCATTCTCTGTCGTCCCCTTCTTTTATTGCCCTCAGTCTTTCCCAGCAATATGCTCTTCTCCAGTGAGTCCTTCCTTCTCATTAGGTGGCCAAAGTATTTGAGTTTCAACTTCAGGATCTGGCCTTCTAAAGAGCAGCCAGGGTTGATCTCCTCTAGGATCATTCTGTCATTTTGGGGAATTGTATCCAAGTATTGCTTTTCCTACTCTTTTATTGACTATGAAGGCTACTCCATTTTTTTAGGGATTCTTGCCTGCAGTAGTATACCTGATGGTCATCTGAATTAAATTCACCCATTCTGGTCCATTTTAGTTCACTGATTCCTAAGATGTCGATGTTCGGTCTTGTCATCTCTTGTTTGACCATGTCCATCTTGCCTTGATTCATGGATCTTACATTCCAGGTTCCTATGGAGAATAGATCTTTACAGCATCAGACTTTCCTTTCACCACCAGATGCATCCACAGCTGAGCGTCCTTTCGGCTTTGACCCAGTCGCTTCACTCTTTCTGGTGCTACTAGTACTAGCCCCTGCTCTTCCCCAGGAGCATATTGGGCACCTTCCAACCTGAGGAGCTCATCTTCCAGCATCATATCTTTTTGTCATGGGGTTTTCATGGCAAAGATACTGGATTGCCATTTCCTTCTCCAGTGGATCACATTTTGTCAGAACTCTCTGCTAAGACCTGTCCATCTTGGGTGGGCCTGCATGGCATAGCTCATAGCTTCATTGAGTTATGCATTGAGTTACACACTGAGTTAGTTCATTGAGTCTTAGTTTTTCTTAAATCCAGAAATATGTCCTAATGAACATGGTCACATTATTGAGAGGCTGGAAAATATTCTCGTGAACCAATTCTGAGATTTTGTTATCTGTTCACTCTATGTATTAGAGAAAGAAATGTTCTGAATGAATGAATGAATTCTTTATTGGCCAAGTGTGATTAGAAACACAAGGAATTTGTCTTGGTGCATATGCTCTCAGTGTACATAAAAAGAAAAAATACATTCATAAGAATCATAAGGTACAACACTTAATGATAGTCATAGGGTATAAATAAGCAATCAAATTATACTAGGAAACAATCAGTATAAATCATATGGATACAAGCAACAAAGTTACAGCCATACAGTCACAAGTGGGAGGGTGGTAGGAGTGATGAGAGATTAATAGTAATAGTAATGCAGACTTAGTAAATAGTTGGACAGTGTTGAGGGAATTATGTGTTTAGCAGAGTGATGGTGTTTGGGAAAAACTGTTCTTGTGTCTAGTTGTTCTGGTGTGCAGTGCCCTATAGCATCATTTTGAGGGTAAGAGTTGAAACAGTTTATGTCCAGGATGTGAGGGGTCTGTAAATATTTTCACAGCTCTCTCTTTGACTTGTGCAATATACAGGTCCTCAATGGAAGGCAGGTTGGTAGCAATTGCTTTTTCTGCAATCCTAATTGTCCTCTGAAGTCTGTGTCTGTCTTGTTGGGTTGCAGAACCAAACCAGACAGTTATAGAGGTGCACATGATAGACTCAATAATTCCTCTGTAGAACTGTATCAGCAGCTCCTTGGGCAGTTTGAGCTTTCTGAGTTGGCGCAGAAAGAACATTCTTTGTTGTGATTTTTTGATGGTATTTTTGATGTTAGATGTCCATTTCAGGTCTTGAGATATGATAGAATCTAAAAAATTTAAGGTCTCTACTGCTCTCTACTGTGTTGTCTAGTATTGTAAGAGATGGTAGTATGGGAGGGTTTCTCCTAAAGTCTACCACCATTTCTACGGGTTTTGAGTGTTCAGTTCCAGATTGTTCCGGTCACACCATAAGGCAAATTGTTCAACCTCCTATCTGTATGAGGATTCATCATTGTCTCAAATAAGACCAATCACTGTTGTATCATCTGCAAACTTCAGAAGTTTAACAGATGCATCAAGGTTTTACTATTTGCAACACAGGGATCTATTTTAATTTCTTTCTTTCTTTATTGCATTTGTTGATAGTCACAAGCAGGCCCGCTCCTGGTAAAAAACACCAGGGAGCAGATGGGAACCCTCAGTCCCTTCAGGTGCTTTTACTACTAAATATGTGTACTTAGCGTCTGTTGCCATTTGCTAGTGTTCTTTTAAATATGAAGTCTCAAAACGGGAGATGTAAAGAACAAGGCTTCAACTGGATCTAGCCTGCAACCTATATGAGAAGGAAGCCTGCCATTCACAGTGGGTCTAGGACAACTTTCTGTGGCTATCTTGCCACTGCCAATTTGCCATGGGACAACTTCTTGTGAACAGTTCCACACAAAATAATTCAATGCAATAAATGTTATCAGCCACTGTTTTTTGATATTATTTCCATTTTATCAATGGTGGATAAAATTTATTGCGTTGAGTTATCCTGTGTGGAATTGCCTGCAGTGAGTTGTCCCAGAGAAGATGTTTGTGGCATGATAGCCACGTAGAGTTGGCCACAGTGAGTTGTCCCATTCTGTTCACGGCTGCCTGTATCATCAGCCAAGTTTCTCTTTGACAGTCTTCTGTTGAGATCTGACTATGGCTGGGGAAAATTTTAAAAAAATAACAAAAGGCATTTCTTCTCAAAGCTTTATTTTAATGCAAAATAAAAGTGTCCAAAATTTATATGGCATCCAGTATCTATATATATAACAGCTCAAATTTATTTTTCTTACATTCAAATTAATGATCTCTCAAATTTCTCCCTCTGCCCAATAATTTCCCCAAACTTTTAATGTTTCAGCTCACACAAATATAGATTTGTTCTTTAAAAAAATCTAAATATAAAAGAAAGGTCACCCAGTGTGCAAACCAGAGCAATTCCCATGATAGCTCCACCACTGATGCTTGTAGAATTGCACCCAAAATGAATCTGAAATGGATGGCTTGTATGCTGAGGGTCAAAACAAGTAGCACTCAAGTGCACAAATCACCTTCCCAGGTTTTCTGAACAAGGGTCTGATATGGGAAGGCATGGGCTGCCCTAAGAGATAAGTGAACATATAGTACATTTTTCACTAGGAGAAAAGAATGGTTTTTGCTCTAGGCATAACTATGCAGGATGTGAAATTGTTTCTGGCTCTGGATTTTAGCTGGGAGAAGGAGTTTGGAGATACATTTGGAGAAGGCGGCTTTCCTAAAACTTTTATTTATTATTTATTTATTTATTTATTTTAATTACATTTATATGCCGCCGTTCTCCGAGGACTCGGGGCGGCTTACAATTTTTGGAATACAACCCAGTGTGCTCAGCAATAGCCTTCATTCCATTGTATATGCCTGCTTATTACTAAGCGGCATTTTTACAAAGTCAGCTTATTGCCCCCAACAATCTTGGGTCCTCAATTTACCTACCCCGGGAGGATGGAAGGCTGAGTCAACCTTGAGCCTGGTGGGATTTGAGCCTACAATAATTGCAGGCAGCTGGAACTTAAGTGCTAGGCATTTAGCAGCCTGCACCACCAAGGCTCCTTTTATATTGCTCAGCCACCATTTTCATTCAGGTTTTCAGAGCTAGCTCCTTCTTTTGGGATTCTACAGGTGGTCATAGTTACACATCCAATTCAGGCTTTTTAAAAGTGTCACCAATAATTTGGTAGACAGTACGGTGGTATTTCTAGTTACTTTAGAAGATTCTGATCAATCTTCTGTGGCTGATAAACTTGCCCAATATTTAATCTTGGTTGCCCGCTGTTAGCAACTTTTCATCCCTACTAAATGATTATCAATTGAATGTTTCCCTCTTGGGTGTATCAACTGTTCAAAATAAAGTTTGTCTGTAGAATCATTCTTTAGCCAGCTTTTAAAGCCAATAAGGAGCAATTCCTTAGCCTTTTTTGGGGTTAAGCTGGAAATGGGTCAAAGTAAGTGTTGAGTAGATGTAAAAATAGTAAAACTATTGCAATACATTGCTTCTGGATTAGTAATTCTTCTGATCAGAAAGCACAGAAAATGAGCCAAGGCATTTGTATAAAATCTGGGATTGCTTTCCTGCTTTATTAGATAAGTTCTCCTGCATCCTCTTCCTCCTTTTCTAGAAAAGTGAGATTGAAACGAAGACATAGAAGAAGGTTTCATTTGGTTTTCTGCCTAGAAAGGGATCCACACTTTAAAACCCATTTTACAAGTGGTTCCTGCTGGACTGGTAGGTTTTTAAAGCAAATTAATGCAAAGTATATTAGAATATAAATGGATTTTTGCTGGTCAATAATAGTTTTATTTATCTATTTAGATAATTTATATGGCTGCCCAAATGTATGCCTGCAAAGGGAAAAAGAGCAGCTCTTTTCTTAATAGCTGATGCTGTTTTTATTATGTTTTTGCAAGGGGTATATTGTCATCCATCAGCTATAGCACCTTGTGATGTAAGTGTGTGCTACACTTTTTTCTGCAATATGGTGCTGAGAAAGTTTCCACAACTGTTCTCTGATGAACACGTACCTCTTGAAATCAATTAACACATCCACATGTTTTTCCCAAGTCAGAATCCTGGCTTTCTGGACTGAGGAGGATGGCATGTAATTCTTTTGCACTTTTTCTCACACTCAACCCAAGAATTTTCATTTTTCTTGCACCTGCACAAAACACCTCTATAGTGTTGTGCTGCATCTATTATTTTGTAACAGGGAATAAATTCTCTTACTGATCTAAAAAAGAGACACTGTTTAAGAAGCTACTGGTTAACATTAACAGCCCGGAAAATCTACTTTTGACCTGCCTGACTTGCTCTATCAAACTGGGCCATTGTAGTCAATGGGAGTTTTCAGATGGGATTTGCAGCTGCACGGAACAATTGAGCACCAGCCTCAAAATGATAAATAATCTAGGCAGACTCTTTTCATCCTGTTTGCTTTGTTTCTGAAATGCTGTCAGTTATCTTTGTCAAGGGTAGGGTAAAGTTTAGCGGCATTGATTTATAAGGTGGGATTTGTCTTTCAAGGCTATTTTTAATTATTAGTCTTGAGAAAGCCAGTATCATCAACATTTCTTGTTACTACTGAAGGAGCCCTTTGCATTATAAGTTACGGTCATTAAAAAAAGAAAAGCACATTAAAATAGTTTCATTTCACTTCTGATTGTTTGTCTGCATCTACTACATTCTTGCCAAATATATTCATTTAAGAATATAGATTTTTTAAATAGAAATCGAAGGCTTTATACTTGAATCAGAATCAGAGGCCTAATCCTTGAAGAAGAAAGTAAATCTGTCTCAACCTTGGAATGGCTACTCCAAAATCTAGAATTCTTGAATATTCCTACTCAAATAGATGTCCACATCTGTTCTGTGGACAACAATTAAGGAAAACATAAACTGAATTTAGTCCAGGGAACTTTACTCACAGATTAAATCAGACAACCAACATCACTTCTGAATTATGTTGAGGCCTCATTAAAACTAAGGAGATTATAAAAAGGAAGCATTGGCAGTTCCAAACAGAGAAGAGTTGAGTTTGGATGTGTTTCTTGTTGCGTGTAAGCTATAAATATGCTAAATACTTGACATGATTTACAAAGATGAAAAGTAGAATACACACACACACACACACACACACACTACACACATTAAGGAAATCCATCTATTGTGGGATGACAAACTAGCCAGAAAAATAAAATCTGATATAAAAAGAAATTGTCTGCCTGAATCACATGTATGTGCAAAGTCACTATATACTGGTGTTCACAGTGTGCAATTTTTCCATCCTCACTGTAGTAGTTCAACTCAATATGGATTTCTGAAAATGTTGGCTTAACGAAAGTAAGTTATCAATTTCAGACATGATTTACATAGAAGTGGGTAGGGAGAATTAACTGTTTGCTTAAAATGGCATGAATAAGATTTGTTCATTTATATAAATAGATTTTTCGAAGGAAGGATCAATGTAGTCTTGCAATTCCTTGCAATTAATTCTTGATTAATCATTCAGGGCCAGTTGAAATTAAGTTCATCTACTGGAAATAGATAATTGGCCTTTGAATGGCCATAAAACTCTGCATTTTAGGGGAAAACTTCAACACATGTGCATACACGATGTGTGTTACAAAAATCACTTCTTGGAGACATTCCCCAATTAAAATGATCATACTTGCTATTTCTCCTAACTTGGAGGCTTTCCACTTAGCCCCATGTTCTCATATATTTAATGGGTAGTCTTGGAAAAGGGCTATGATCTTCAACCTTGATTCAAAATCACTATAATACCTCATAGTTTCTGAATATGAATATGAATCAGGGCTGCATTCACACCAAGCTGCTGACTCTTTCAGGGACATTAGAGAAACTGACCCTCTAAAATATAGTAATACAAATGTGTGTACATGATGAATACTCTATAAGCCAAATCTCTTGAGGTTACCTGGTGGAATGAAGCCATTTCAGAAAGGCTAAATGACAAATGGCTCTGCCTGCTTGATGACCCTTTGAGCAATATGTAATAATTGTTAAATGATCTCTATAATGAATCTTGTTAATTTGCTGCATACCAAAATAAAACCCAAGGATTTTTCAACTCTTTTCTGTGGCCAAGGCAAGCCCAAGATCTTTCATTTGGAAGGAAAAGGGCTGTAACAGAGACTTAAAATGAGTCCCCAGTCAGAGTTTGGAATTAAAAATATATATGCTGAAGCTATTACAGACTTTTTAGAGAAGCTTTTAGAGACTGAAGCAAGTCTCAGAAGTTTCATTAGTGTTAAGTGGCAAACTACAAAAATTGTGAGAACTTAAACTACCTTTGTATTTTACAGAAATGTGCAAAGTTTGTCATTTCCCTTCTTTTCTTATAGACACATTCATCACAACTACAGTACATTATGATTCAGGGCATCCATGGAGACAGGAGGTAAAAACCATCAAAATGGTAGCTTTGACTGTTTGGTTGCAGCTGCCATTTTGATTTTTTGACACCTGGCCCTTTTCTTCCATTCTGGATATTCCTACCATGATTCTACCTCAGTGAAACCTGCATTATGCTCAAATCTCTCACTTGATAATTATACTATTATTATTTCTTTTTCCTCCTTTTTAAATCTAGAATCCTCCAATGCCCCAAAGATCTAAACACTGTAATGCTTGGCATTTAACAAACCTTTCCTCTGCTAAGCCCTCTAGGATTAGACAAGGGCTGCTTTGCACAGGTGACTTAAACAAATAACTAACAAATAGCAGTCTAACAGTTACCCAAGTGCTTGAAAACCATTTGTTTCTGATAGGGCCATGAGGAAGGATGGTGGCCTAGCAAAAATGAGTTCCTAAAAACATGATATTCCACAGACATCTTGCAACCTTTTTGATTTAGAGTTGTGACTAGGGAAACAAATTTTTTTTAAATTACATTTATATGCCGCCCTTCTCCGGAGACTCAGGGCGGCTTACAATTTTTGGGATACAACCCAGTGTGCTCAGCAATAGCCTTCATTCCATTGTATATGCCTGCTTATTACTAAGCAGCATTTTTACAAGGTCAGCTAATTGCCCCCAACAATCTTGGGTCCTCAATTTACCTACCCCGAGAGGATGGAAGGCTGAGTCAGCCTTGAGCCTGGTGGGATTCGAGCCTACAGCAGCTGTAGGCAGCTGGAACTTAAGTGCAGGCAATTAACAGCCTGAGCCACCAAGGCTCAGTAAAACATCACCAGAATAAAACATCACCAGAGCACAAACTGATAACTGCATCCTACTATATAATTATTAAGTACAAGCTCCATTGGTATCAATGGAGAATCAGCTCTCTTAAGACACAAAGACACCTAGTCATCCACACATATCAATATACTGGCATAGAAATGAACTAAATCTTAGTTGTGAAATCAGAGGTAGAAAATTACATACTGAGCCCTTTTGTATTTCCTTCCAGAAGCCTTACAATGCAACACTGTATGGTGCTCTTAGACATCTTTTAAATTTGTCCATCTGCTCTTGTTATTAGAAAACAGAGAGAAGAAGAGAAAAATGGCTTCAGAACTGAAGCATCCTTATAAGCAGCTGAAAACAATATTAATAAAGGATTCAGAGATGAGGACAATAACAAGTTCCAGGTCATACTTCAAAAGGAAAACATCTAAATGATACTGCAGAATATTTCCAAATTTTCAGTTCAGAGGAAGTCTTAGTAAAGAACCTGTATCCTGATTGTACCCTTATATGCCTTTTCTAAAATCATTTTCTCTCCCCCCAAGACAATTTGACTTTCTTTTTTGTGCAAATTTTTTTTGTGTGTGTTTAATTGCAAACAGCCCTGAGTGGCACTTTGTGATGTGCATAGAAATACTGCTGAGTACTACCATCCTGTTTAAGCACTTAAAAAACTCTCTTACTCTTCAATACTTAAAGGACATGTACCATTTATATGAGTTTGCAATACAGCTGGGTACATGTTCTGGTCATAGATTGGCCAGTGTTAATGAGCACTTTTTGTGGAGTGATTTCTAGCATCTTCATAACATCACCCAGCCAGTGCTGAAGAAATATAAAGCTTGCCTTTATTACTGGTATGTTGGCAAAATAATGGGTGGGTGAGAGTGAATAGGTTGAGAGTGTAGAAATGACTTCTGAGGGACTAACTGTAAGATGAAGTCAAGAAAAAAATATCAACAACAGTCCAGCTTTCAATTATACAGCTGCAGTCACAGAGTCCTTCTGCCTTGGATCTTGATACCTACATTGGTACTGATCAGGAGCACTTTGTCGGTGTTCTATTCTGGCCACCTCATTATAAGGTAGAGCTCTGTGGCCTTGTGGTGGGGATGGTGGTACATCTTGACGGAGAGGTCTTTTGTGCTGAATTACTGGCTGTGGTGGGAAATACTGTGAATACCATAACTCTGTTGCTCTTGGGCCATCTGGTGGATGAAGGTAGCTCCCTTTGGAGGGATGAACTGCAGGTTGGCTTGCAGGAGAGTAGGGAAGATCTCTTTCTTTGTGTGCTATCCGCAGCCCTGTTAAATATTCCATTGGTTCTATAGATCCATGCCTAGGAAGAAAAATAGAAAGGGGGGGGCGAGAAGCTGTCAGTAAAAAGTCTTGCATCACCTTCATCTAAAATGCAACAATTGTTTTGGGCAAAAAACAAATAACTTACAAAAGTCCCACAGAATAGAAACTGAAGCTCTGGACTGGTAAAATACAAGGAAGCCAGTGGAAAAGTCCAGCCTCCACATATTGCAGCTTCTTCATCAAAAGGTTCAAGCTATTCATGATTCATTTGCAAAATTGTACTGAAAGCACTTTCTTTTTTTTGTAAGAAAGTAAAGTCTTTTTAATAAAGCATGTTTGTGTCTTGTCTAGCCTGAAGATATACTGATGAGTTTGGTCTGTATCCCAGCAACACATAAGGCTCATGTACAATTCACACCTCAAAGCTGATTTGCCCATGTTCTCACATCAAACATGCCACTCTTGATGGTCCACAATTAGAAATTCCCATTAAAATATTAAAGATATGAGGATATAGTATCTGTGTTTAATGAGCTAGCTGCTGATAACATTTTTCTCTGTGTGTGCAGCAACTATGTAACCTGTGGGTATGTGTATGATCTTGTATATGCTTCTCAACTTGCTTGCATTCATGTATAATTGACAAGATTTGGATCATTGGAAAACTCACATCATGGACTGCCAGGGGAGGGCTGATGATGGGGTCATTCCAAAGGTTTTCTGCCCCAAATTTGGATTTACATTAAAGAGGTATTCTCCCTAAATCCAGGACAAATGATACATGAAATAAAGAAGTGTTTTATCTAGATGTCAACTCCAGCATGATGAAAGTTTGACCTATTAAGAACAGTTCTCTGAAGAGTGAAATGCTTTTTCAGTTATAGAAAGAACTTTGGATGTCTTTGAACTGACTTGCTGACTGCAATATTGAAAAACCAAAAAGAGTTCATGTCTTAGTGCTAGGTTTATCAGATCTGGCAAGTCATATTTCCCACTCTTTCATAAACCTCAGACAGTATTTCAAATGTATTCTTCTGCTAAATTTGTGCAATTCATGTAATTTGTGCAATTACGTTTCATGCATTTGATCCAGTTTGCCAAAGAAAAAAGTGAAGCACCAGAGAATAGCCAAGGGAGAGCTTCTCCTAGGAGCAGAGAAAGCATAAGACAAATCCACCCTAAGCAAAAGTGAGAATATTATACTTACAGATTTTTTTTTTAAATGGCAAGGGAGCTGTAGTGGGTGGGCAACGATTCAAAGTGAGTATGAAACAGATGGATGGACAGACAGAAAGACAGATAATCAGCCTAATCAATCAGTTGCAGGATGAAAATGTCTTCACTTAATATTATGAACCATAGAGAAAGGATTTTAAAAGGAATAAAAGGCGCTGCCTTTTATTCCAACCCACATCAATCGTGGTCACGAATCAATGTGGCCTGGATGACGGAGAAATAGGAGGAGAAGTGGAAGATACAGAAATACTATCAAACTCCTGGGCAGACCACAATCAGATCAAAATAATCTGGAGAGGCCGGAAAAAAACAAGGTGGACCTTAAATACACAAATACTAACTAAAAGATAAAGAATTTCTTTTGAAACTCAGAGAAGAGTTAAGACTATTTTTTAAAGAAAACAATAGATGACATGCATCGACACAAAATCTATGGGACACTATTAAGGCCTACACCCGTGGGATTATAATATCCTACACAGCTAAAAGAAACAAAGAAAGGTGGATTCAAAAAAATAAATTACAGGAAAGAATTAAAATGTCAGCTTTGGAATCCTTATTAAAAGCTGCCACACAGCGGTGGAGGATGGAAGCAAACTATTGTTGTTTCACTAGACAAAATAGAGGGAAAATGCCAAGGTCATTCTCTATGGCATAGCAAGAATTATAGCACAAGGTTGATTGGTACATGTGATTTATGATGCAAAGAGAAAGGGGTGGAGGTAGGCTGAGCCTTGTGGGAAGTCTGAGAGGAGAACGTTAGTTCTGGAATTCCACAGACGTGCCATGTTCCTGTTCTAATTTATCATTTTGGGATTATGCCTGTCTTGGAGTCATTGATTGGAATGGATAATTCATGGAACCTGTTATGTATGCAGGTTTAAAGTCATTGGTTTAGTTTGAACTGTTCTTGTAAAATGTAAGAAATGATTGGTTTAAAAAGTGCGGGAAAACCCTGCACTCTGATTGGCTGGCAACTGGGAAAGTCCTAGGGGCCCATGGTCCAGGATTCACATTGATTTTGCTGGTCCTACCAGAGGGCACACTTTCCTTATTATAGTAGATGCATATTCCAAATGGCTAGAGGTCATCCCTATGGCATCCACCACAACAGCTTAAAAAGCTTTTTGTAACTCACGGGTTACCTGATGTACTCGTTTCTGACAATGGTCCTCAATTTACATCCAACCTTTTTGAATCATATCTAGCACAACAGGGTATCAGACATGCCCTGACAGCCCCTGGGCATCCTTCGGCTAACGGCCGAGCTGAACGTATGGTAGGATTTACCAAGGAAAAACTTCAGCAGTTGGGTCCAGGGGATATCACTGAGAGAGTTGAAAAACTTCTTAGTGTTCAGCACATCACTCCTAACCCATCTAATAACTTATCCCCAGCAGAGTTGTTGATGGGTAGGAAACTCAGGTCTCCCCTTGATCGCCTTCATCCCACTTACGCACCCAACGCACCACTAGATTCCACTAGCAAAATTCACACATTCACTGTGGGTGATTCTGTTTATGCTAAGAACCTTATGGGTGAACCATTATGGATTCCTGCTGAGATAACCCAAATCACAGGCCCCAGGTCTTACAGGGTACAAACGGAGGATGGTGTCCTCTGGAGCAGGCACATTGATCAGTTAAGATCCAGATTGCCTCAGGAGCATGGCTTTTGCTCCTCTCTGGTTCCCATACCTACTGCCTCTTCTAGGGGAAGGGAGGATCATGAGTGTAATGAACAAGCAAGAATCAACCCCATGTGTAATGAGCTAACACGACAGGAACCATCCCAAAACCTGTCACAATACCAACAACCATTTTCACAAATGGAAGATTGCACATCATTACCTGATTTAGGTGCTGACATTGGGTTGGAGATGGATTGGGAGGAGAGACCAGGTTGTAGTAACCAAACAGGTTCTACCATTACTACAAGTCCTAGTAAGGAAATGTCAGCAGACACATTTCCTCCCTCACAAGGTGAGAACCTTAAAACATCTGAACCACGAGGTCTCAACGTACATGTAAGAGCCCCACCTATTTAAAAGAATACATTAGATAGGCTGGGGTTTGAGTATGGACTGAACCTAGTGGGGAGGGGTGTTATGTATGCAGGTTTAAAGTCATTGGTTTAGTTTGAACTGTTCTTGTAAAATGTAAGAAATGATTGGTTTAAAAAGTGCGGGAAAACCCTGCACTCTGATTGGCTGGCAACTGTGGCTGCTGGCTATAAGTAGCAGCCGCAGCCCAGCCAAAGTGGGTTCGTTCTGAGCTGTAGTCACTAATAAACAAAGAGCTTGAAGCACTCTGCGTCTGTCTCTTCATGCAAACTTAACAGAACCCTAACATAAAAACCTAGAAATCCAATTGCAAAATACCCCACAAAACACCAGACTTAAAGAACATTTGGCTTTAACCAAACACAAACTCAATATAGTACATCAGGAAGAAATGATGAAAAATCTGAAAACAGCCAAACAAACATTCTTCGAGCATGCAAATAAACTGGGAAGATGGCTCTCATATAGACTTAAAAAAGAGAGGGAAAAAAGAACAATTTATCAATTACAGGGCAAAAAGGGAGAGTATCAACACACAATAGAAGAAAAAAGAAGTTAGCATACCAATACTTTGAAGATCTGTACAAAAGTGAGGAGGTAGATGAAGAACGGATAAGAGAATATTTGAAAGAGGAAGGAAGTCCACCAATAGTAGAAGAACTGAGGGAAAATTTAACTAAAGAAATAACCATTACAGAACTCATTCAGGCCCATATCTTTATTGAATGCAGATTATAAAATATTTGCGACCATAATAGCAAATTGATTGAAGAGATTACTGAATCAATATATCCATTCAGATCAAAACGGATTTTTGCCATCTAGATATATTAGGAATAATTTAAGGATAGTATTAGACATTTTGGAGTACTACAAAGCTCACCCGGAGAAACAAATGGCCCTTGTCTTTCTGGATGCCCAGAAGGTATTCAATAATCTAAATTGTAAATGTATGATACAGAAAATTTATAATATGAATCTAGGAACCAAATTCCAGAATATAATAAAAGCAATATACTCCACCCAAAAGGCAAGTATTATGATAAATGGAGAAAATACACAGAATTTAGAAATTAGGAAAGGAGTAAGACAAGGTTGTCCTCTGTTACCTCTGCTTTTTATCTTGTCGCTAGAGACCTTACTAAGGTGAATTAGACAGAGCCCGGGAATAAAAGGATCCAAAGTCAAAAAGGAACAATATAAACTGCAAGCCTTTGCAGATGATATGGTGTTCTTTATTGAGGATCCGATAGAGAAAGGGGAGGAGATAATAGGAGAATTGGAAAGATATGGGTCTTGAAATCAATAGACAGAAAACAAAACTTTTAACTAAAAACTTAACAGAATTACAAAAAATAGAATTAGAAAAGGTAATGGGACTACAAGTAACAAAGAAAATTAAATATTTAGGTATATGGCTGACGGCACAATGTATAACAATAATGGAGAATAATTACAATAAATTCATACAACAAACAAAGAAAGATTTAGACATATGGTCCAAATTACAACTATCATTGTTAGGAAGAATAGCGGCTATTAAAATGTCCATATTACCTAAATTTTTGTATTTATTTCAGACGGTCTCCATCAAGTTAGAGAAAAATTTCTTTAGTGAGATTAATAAAATTATGGCGAAATTCATTTGGTTAGGCAAAAAACCTAGAATAAAGATGAAGGCGCTACAAGATATCAAAAGCAGAGGGGGACTTGGACTTCCAAATTGGGAGTTATATTATAATACAATCTGGATTAAAGAATCTATTTAATCTGGATTAAAGAATGGGTCAATCTAACTAACAAGCGAATATTAAGCTTAGAGGGCCATGACCTGCAAAGAGGATGGCATGCCTTTTTGTGGGACATAGGAATGAAAAAACAACAATATTTTCATAGGCACTTGATTAGAGATTCCCTACTACAAAATTGGATTAAAATTAGAAAGAAACATTATATGAAAATTCCAATCTGGCTATCAACCATGGAAGCCATGATACACCCAAACAATTTAGACTTAGGCAAAATGATAAAATGTAAAGATGTTCTAGAGGTACAAGGAAATTTAAAATTGATCTAAGACCTTTAAAAACAAGGGATATATATATAGATTGGTGGGCGTAACTACAGCTACAAAATAGGTATAAAAAAGGTAAAGAAGATTATGGAATATATTCAGAATTACAATTGGATAAAATTTTAACAGGCCCAGATAAAAAAATATTACAAAAATCTATAAATATCTATTTGACATAGAATTGGAAGAAGAGGTGGTTAAGGGATGGGCTCAAAATATTGGACATAATATAAATTTGATAGAGTGGGAGAATATTTCGAATCTAAATTATAAATAAACAAAATTGGCCTCATATAAAGAGAACATCTATAAGATGTTTTATAGATGGCACCTGCCACCTGCGAGATTGGCAAAGATATATCCTAACATGAATCCAGCATGTTGGAAATGTAAGAAGAAAGAAGGTACTTTTTATCATATATGGTGGTCTTGTTTAGAAGCCCAGAAGTATTGGCTTAAAATTCAAAAATAGTTACAAGAGATCCTCAAGGAACAAATAGATTTGGAACCAGAATTATTTTTATTAGGGATGATTAAAAAGAAATATGGGAAAGATACAAAATATATAATATTACATATTTTAACCTCTGCTAGAATTGCCTATGCTCAATGTTGGAAACAGAATTCTATACCAACAGATCAATTGATTATTCAAAAACTAATGGTGTGTGCCGAGATGCATAAATTAACCCCGATGTTACAAGAGAAAGAGGAGTCTGAATATTATAGAATTTGGGAAAAATTGTATGATTGAATTGAATTAGGACAAACAGATGATGAAAAGAGTTAATGATAAGCATTTTATAGATTAAAGATTTATATTTGCATGAACTGTATATATTTGTAAATAGGCACAAAATAGAAGTATATGAGATAGATGTCACACATTGTTAATGTCATATTTATATTTTTGTATGGTTTTTAAAGATATAAAAGACTACTAAAGTTTATTATAAAAAAGAGAGAGAAAGGATTTTAGACTTCCTAGAGAGTGACACCAATTATCCCAAATCATTTTCACTTCCATGCCTAAAAGGAGACCAAAATTTGAGTCTTCCCATTCCTAGTGCAGTTTTTTAACCAATCTCTCTCACACACACTCACACACACAAAGAGAATTTTATGTTTCTTCTTAAACTAGAAAGGAAAGGAGTTTGAATGTAGTTACTTAGTCTGTGGTCTTTTACTTGATCCTTGATGCAAAAAGCCATGCATTGTTAGAGTTCCATCTGGAGGAGAAAACTACTAGTTCAAGTCATCTAGAGCTTTGGGCTACAGAGCCATTCAAAGGAGAGCTCTATTTCTGAGGACCCAGATAGTTGAGGGCAATATGCTGACTCTGTAAACCATTTAGAGAGGGCTGTAAAGTATTGTGAAGCAGTATATAAGTGCTATTGCTATTCCCTTTTTTAAAAAAGTGACAGAAAAATTGAGCCTCTGTGGACAGTTTATAATTAGCTTAAAATGGTTCTTTGATCTGGCTTTCTTACTATATGTGCAGGTGGAATGTATATTTCCTTTTTTTTTTTGCTTTGTCAGCCACAGCCATCTTGATAAAGATGGACCTTGTCAGTCATGTTTTAGCTAACTCCAGCTTAGATTACTGTCACATGAAATGTGCTCCCCAAGGGAGTCGGCTTGTCATCCATGTCTTTTCACTGTTACGCTGACAATCTTATCTCAGACGTTTCTATAGTTCTCTTATCCCTATGATATTGGCTGCCTGCATTATATTGGAGAAGAATCTTTTTAATGACTTTTCTGATACATTTATTAATTATACATATTTTTCTTTTTAAATTACTTCAATAACTTTGTGATATGCTCAGAAATTCAGCAGATGTACAACCTTAACTCAGCAGATATGATCTACAAGATACGATCTCCAATGCAGTCAGAAATTACTCAGAAACTGTAATTGTTCGAAAGTTGTAGTTTAATTGCTACTGTGAACTAAGCATTTTGGCAAACTATAGTGACATCCAAATTTAGAGCAGAGAGACCTAATCTTGACCAACAAACAAGTCAAAATAAATAAGCAAGATATTGGTTAGCTTGCAACTTAATTCAGGATGATAAAAAAAGGAAAGTGTTATGTATGCAGGTTTGAATGTCATTGGTTTAGTTTGAACTGTTCTTCTAAAATATCAAATATGATTGGTTTAAAAAGTGCGGGAAAAACCCTGCACTCTGATTGGCTGGCAACTGCGGCTGCTGGCTATAAGTAGCAGCCGCAGCCCAGCCAAATCGGGTCTGTTATGAGCTGTAGTCACTAATAAACTCTTCACTGAAGCACTCTGCGTTTGACTCTTCATGCAAATCTAACAGAAAGAAAGAACATATGCACACAATACAGATAGTCCTTGACTTAAATTTGTTTAATGAACATTTGAAGTTGGAATGGCACTGAAAAAAGTGGCATGACCATTTTTTACACTTACAACTGTTGCAGCATCTCCATAGACACATGTTCAAAATTCAGATGCTTGGCTACTAGCTCATATTTATGATGGTTGCTGTATCCCAGGCTCATGTGATCACCTTTTGTAACCTTCTGACAAGCAAAGTCAATGTGGAAGCCAGATTCACTTTGCAACCATGTTACTAACTTAACAACTAGCAGTGATTCACTTAACAACTGTGCTAAGAAAGGTCATGAAATGGGGCAAAATTCACTTAACAACAAGGACTACCTTTAGTCCCTTCTTGGTCTAATGCTACTTTCAATCATAAAGAAAGTATCCCAAATTGGGGGATAGAAAGAGAATCGATTGTCTTGAAATGTGGTTGAATAGTGCAGGTGACAGCAGTAGCTCAACAACATACGTTGGCTTGTAGTACATCTTTGAGGGTGGCTTTAGACCTTCAGCACTTGGTCTGGAGTCTCTCACAGCAAACAGGGAGGGCCTGTCTTTTATAATGTTCTGTTTTTAAAGTGAAGAATCTCTTGGGAGTACAGGACCCCTGAAAGTCCAAGGCCTGGAATTTTTCCTCTTTCTCCTTCCACTTTAAACAGGAAACATTTGCATTAAGCAATTCCAATGGGAGAACGCAGGTTCATTTCAAGGCAGATAAAGTTTGTGTGCTGTTTATGTTTGGTGATTTATCCTATGGGCTTAAATGAGTCCAGCAGGAAGAAAAAACACACATTATGTTTCATGTCATGTAAAACAATGCTTGGTGAGTCTGGAGCACAGCACAGACACGAATCACTAGACAAATAAGATGAGGGTCAGAAATGTGCAATTTCAGATAAGAGTAGAATGATCAGCAATTTGCTTCTTTTTTAAAGTTACTATTTTGGCATGCCAGAAAATGGCATTTAAAAGTGCTGAGCAACAAAAGTGGGTTATCATGGTTTCAACTCAGACTGGTTAGTGCAGGAAACTGGAGGAATTTCATATACTCCTAGAGTCTTAGCAGGTAGGGAAGATTATGAGATCTTGTAACTATATGAGTGAAGCATTAAATGTTGCCTCACTTTTGGATGAAATGAGCTAAGCAACAAAACAGACTGAAACTAGATTCTGATACCCCAGGATGGACTTTGTTCTCCTTTTTCTGAAGGGCTTTATCTAAATTGTACTGAGAGTCTGAATATCCAGAATGATCAGCCTGAAACAATAAATGTGGCGATGTAGCTACTTCAGCTAATTTGAGTAAAATAAAGTTCTCTTAATTTTGTTGGACTGACAATATTATTAGTATTTTCTTTGCTTTGCTTTGTAGAAGATGATGACTTTAAGGGAATTTTAGCAGGTCTAAAAAAAGTAGAGATAGTTTGTAGAATAAGACAAAAATAAGACAGAAATACACATACTGGCCCTTATTGAAGTCCCATGACTAATCAGGAGAAAAAGTGGAAAAAAATGTTGCTAACACAAACCTACAGTTTGTTGTGTTAAGAAGGTGATTTACAGAAATTATTTTGATGGACTGTTTTGAGTGCAGACTGGGGGGAAAGGATTTTAATTAGGGTGTTTTTGAAATAAACATGCAGAGTGTTATTTCTCTTACTCTTGGGGAGAGATGAAGCATTAGTTCTTCTATCCTCCCTAAAATTGTGTGTGTGTGTATACATACACACACTAATTAGAGGACTAATTTTTTAAAAGGTTGTTAGAAGATATAGTGAAAATTATTGCTGGAGTTCTGAATACTTTGAAATCTTGCCAAGGCAGCCCCCAACAGCCACAACTGGACTAAATTATATGTTTATATTGAAATATAATTCCTTTTTGTGTAAAATTGTGAATATAGAAACTAATCTGCTGTTTCCAAAAATGTCAAAAAAATCATGTTGATGCTGAAATGGGCTTCTATTCACATATGAAGTCTATAGTTATCGTTTGTTTTCAAGTTGTGCATTTTCTTTTCTTAATGATGGTGGATAGCAGTGTGGAAGGATTGAGGAAAATGCACATGATAATATAACACACAAAAAGTGTGGCTGTCACATTAGCATGGAAACCAGAGCAATGGCTGTGAGAGATTTATTTTTATTACATTTTATTTTGATTTACATTTTATTTTTCTGATAAAGGAAAAATAAGGAGAGAGCCTGATAAAGGTGCATAACTACAGAAATATAAACATACTTTGTGTTTATATTTGCCTTTACTTGACCTTATACAATGCCTTATTTGTTGCTACTTTTCCTAAAAAAACCAACAATGCATGTACAGACTAAGAATTCACTTATGTGTGTCTTACTTTACCCTTTCCAAACATAAGGAAAAACAATACTGTTTTTTCACTTTGCAAAAATGGCTATCTCCAAGGAGGTCCTAATGAATTTTATTCTTGGCTCTTATTGTTTTTGTTGACTCTTGCAGGCCCCAGAGTTCAGAAGCCCAGTTCATGCCTCCACAGTGACCCATGCTTTGGAGGGTATACAAGTCTCTCAGATCGACAGGGAAGGCAGAAAGTCAGTGACCCATGGGATTCATCCAAAATGTCTGCTGCACTTCCAGCCCCTCAGAAAACATGTGAGGAACATTCCCCATAAGGGAAAGAATGAGAAAAAAAAAACCTATCCTTAGAAATTCCAAAAGGTCACAGAAGATTTAACAATATGGGAAATTTAATAACCCTAAAGAGCAAATGGAAAACTGATGCAGTCTTCAGCGTATATAATTGCCAATTAGATCAGCTGCCCATATCACCCGACAATGCAAAGGAAGATAAGAGTGATATTACCATGGCAGGCAAAGTGGCAGGTGAAGTTGTTGAAACTGCAAAGTGTAAAGACAAAGATACTTATATCTGTTAGTCTCTCAGGACCCTGGCATTTCCCTTGCTTCTAGAGAATAAGCAAGTATGATCCTTTGTATGTGCAACAAGGACATTCCACAGATGTATGTCCTCCTAAAGCACTAGAACAAATAGGGGAAAATAAATGAATGTGAGAATAGCCTTATGCCTTTTTTTGTCTCTTTCTCCTAAGTACGTATGTTTTTAGGGCCTTCCAAACACTGCATGGGCTAAGGATCCTGGTTTTCTAAAGTCCTCATTTATGTGGAAGAGCTCAATTGATAGAGGAAGTTTTCCACTGAAAACAACTCAGTCTCTACAATTGGAGGGACACAGGAGGAGGCCAGGCTAATCAACTCATCCTGCCTTGTTGAAAGGATAGCTTTCTCCCATTTCTTGCCTCTTCTCAGCTTCTTGCTTTTATGCTCTGCCTGTGTGTGCACATACCCACACATACCTTTTGTTCACTTCCAACAACATCTTTTCTTACACATACTCAACCCCAAGAGGAGAGCAGGAATATAGTGTCCCTCCTCATCTCCTTGAATACCTCTTTCTAGCTATTTGCTTTCATTATCTGTACCTCCTGCTTATTTGCTCACTTTTAAGACCATCTTCCTCTAATAATGTATTCTTGTCAAAAATACACCCATTAACAAAGAAACAGTAAAGAAATGCCTTTTTCTTCTTTCAAGTTAATATGTGACCAACTAAAAAAGTGTGCCCATTCAAATTTTCAGAAAATTAGTCTTGTTCAAGGTCTTGAAAATGAAGAGGAAAACAAAACAAAACATAGGTTTGCATGGTACTGGATGTTAGCAATAAGAACATCAAACCAGTCTTCCAGAAAGTGCATCTCAGCTGTATCTTCTCAAACTATATGTTTCAAATGCGTAAAAGTCATTAAAAGCTTGAAATGTTAAAATATGATTTCAGGCTACAGAATTCAAAAATAATGTTTTGTTTGTTCTGCTTTTGATATATTCATTACTGTACTAAAGCCAATCACTTGAACTGGGTTATTTCCCCAAAGGTTCAAAATCAGAACTAGCAAAGAATACAAAATAGAATCATTACAAAAGTGGTAAGTGTTAAGTTTGCATGAAGAGACAGACGCGGAGTGCTTCAAGCTCTTTGTTTATTAGTGACTACAGCTCAGAACGAACCCACTTTGGCTGGGCTGCGGCTGCTACTTATAGCCAGCAGCCGCAGTTGCCAGCCAATCAGAGTGCAGGGTTTTCCCGCACTTTTTAAACCAATCATTTCTTACATTTTACAAGAACAGTTCAAACTAAACCAATGACTTTAAACCTGCATACATAACAGTAAGGACACCTAGAACTATTTGTACCTGAACATTCAGGTTTATGAGGTTAAAATGATGTAAGTTATTCCCAGCTTACTGCTGGAATAGTCTAGGAGAAAAAGCTTGGGTGAACTTAGCTCAAAGCCATATCATGGAGTCATGCTGTGGATTGTATTGCTTTCTTATGCTCAGGCCTCTATTTTTAAAAGGGGAAATCTGAGGTAATCTCACCAAAGATTATGAAACACTTTGTAAACTACAGATGCTCCAGAAATAATGAAGTTCATGGTTCAGCTAAGCTCTATTTCATCATTCCTCTTTAGTAAACTAAAAAGAAAATAGATCTCTGACCAGGCGCAAGATTGCAGGTGTCTTAATCTGATTAAGAAGTTTTCCTTTATCTTTATCACTGGACTGAGATGTGATTTGAAATTTCTAATGCAATTTTGAAACCTTTAATTCCATAGTCACATTGTTCAGAATTATTTTATTCATGTGAGATATTTACTCTTGATGTAAATATATGTATCCCACAGCTTTTAATCTAATGTCAAAACTATTTCAAATCATAGAATAAGGCCTACAATATTTATTTCCTTTACCTGAGATAACAGTGGCCGGTGGTAACAGTCTGCCGGTTGGAGGCAGGAGGCAGACCTTACACTGCCAGAGATCTTCTATAAGATCTTAACCTTCCATAAACAACTTGCAGGTGTCTGGATATATTTAAGAGTTTTCAAAGAGAAGTCTGCCATTATCATTTTAATGTGGGGGGAATGTGTTCAATGACTTTGTCCTGTTGTTCCAACAAGTTTAGTTCTTCTCTATTACAAGTAGCCAAACAGCAGCATAATACAAAGTAAAGAGATGGTTTCTTCCCAAAACCAAGCCCAAAGGACCTTAGACAAATTATTGCACAAATCTCTGATGTCCTCAGTGCTTACTATATTTACTCAATAAGCACAAGTTCAGAGTGTAGAGAAAAGTCCTTTTGTGGAACAGTGAATGTCCAGTAATGATAGCAATTGTGCTTTTATTTTTATTTATAAACATTTTGAATACAGTGTATTGTCAGGGTGTATCATTTACGAAAAAGCAAGAAAAAACAAACAGAAGTATCAACATATACTAATAACAATAATGATAGTGTAACAAAATAATTTTAATTAAATTTCTTTGTATTAACTTATTTATAGTTCCATTAGTTATACCAACATGTTTATAATTGTCAACCCTCTTTGTATTTAATTCATACATAACAAGAATCTTTCTTCACCTAATTTCTGCCTCTTATCTCTAACCACTCATAAAATCTGTTCCATGTTAAGTAATATTTTGTGTCTTCTTTGTCCTTTATTTTTAATGGCAATCTATCCCTCTCTGCACAGTCTAGTATTTTCCGAATTACATCCTCATCTGATGGGGTGTTCTCATTTTTCCAATATTGTGCAAATACAATCCTTGCAGAGTTTCTGAGTGGTTCAAGGTTGACTCAGCCTTCTCTCCTTCCAAAGTCAGTAAAATGAGGACCCAAATTTTGTGGGGTAATATGCTGACTCTGTAAATCACTTAGCGGGCTGTAAAGCACTGTGAAGCGGTATATAAGTCTAAGTGCTATTCTACAGTGCTTTACAGCATTCTCTGAGTGGTTTACAATGTCAGCATACAATGCCCCTAACAATCTGAGTCCTCATTTTACTGACCCCGGAAGGATGGAAGGCTGAGTCAGCCTTGATCTGGTCAGTATTGAACTCCTGGCACTGGGCAGAGTTAGCCTGCAACACTGTATTCTAACCATTGTGCCACCAGGGCTCTTTCTGTTCATTCGTAAGGTTTCTGATCATTTGTTGTGATCATTTGTTAGTAAGGAATCAGGCAGAGAATTTGAAAGTGGGATCTTCCAAGAGAAGTTGCAGTCAGGAAATTGGACTGCATACAGGAATGTTTATTAGATTAGAAACAAGGGTGTGTATTTGTGGGTATGTGCACAATTGTACTTATCTAGGGCAAATCTATCAGCTACAGTTTATTGGAAACTATCTGGAAGCGATTAGAGCGGTGAGGCGGGCTTACTTCTCCGCTCTGATTGCATCTGCCGATGACCGCCCTGCGGCCCTGTTTCTGGTGACCCACTCCCTCCTTCAATTGAGGGGGGGATGACCCTTTGCAGGGCAGAGCAGAGGAATTTAGTTCACATCTGGCGGATAAGGTCGCTCGAATTCATGCCGGCTTGGACTCTGATTGGCAGGGGTCTGATGATGGGGTGGCGATGGGTCTGGTTGATTCTATCTGGGTTGAGTTTGACCCAGTCTCCCTTGATGAGATGGACAGGATCATGCGGAGGCTGTCTTCCACCACGTGTTTATTGGACCCGTGTCCTTCCTGGTTGGTGTATGCCTCCAGGGAGGTTACACATGGCTGGCTCCGGGCAATTGTCAACGCCTCCTTGAGCGAGGCAGTCTTTCCTGCCGCCTTGAAAGAGGCGGTGGTAAGGCCCCTCCTCAAGAAGCCTGCCTTGGACCTGGCCGTTTTGAATAACTATTGTCCAGTCTCCAACCTTCGCTTTTTAGCGAAGGTTGTTGAGAGCGTGGTGGTTCAGCAGCTTCCCCTGTTCCTGGAGGAAGCTGATTATTTAGACCCATATCAATTGGGCTTCAGGGCCGGACACAGCACGGAGACAGCATTGGTCACACTGATGGATGATCTCTGGAGGGCTCGGGACAGGGGTTTTTCCTCTGTCCTAGTCCTGTTAGATCTCTCAGCGGCTTTCGATACCATCGACCATGGTATCCTTCTGCAGCGGCTCCGAGGATTGGGGGTGGGGGGCACCGTCTTGCGGTAGTTCTCCTCCTTTCTCTCGGGCCATTCGCAGTCAGTGTTGGTGGGGGGGCAGAGGTCGGCCCCGAGACCCCTCACTTGTGGGGTGCCTCAGGGGTCTGTTCTCTTGCCTCTCCTGTTTAATATGTACATGAAACCGCTGGGCGAGATCATCTGAGGTTTTGGGGTGAGGTATCATCAGTATGCTGATGATACCCAGCTCTATATCTCCACCCCAGACCAGATCAGTGATGCTCTCTCTGTGATGTCTCGGTGCCTGGAGGCGGTACAGATCTAGATGGGGAGTAATAGGCTCCAGCTCAACCCCACCAAGACTGAGTGGCTGTTCTTACTGGCATCTCGGTCTTTGGTCATGGAGGGAGAGGTGTTGCCCCCCGTGGATAGGGCGAGGAATCTGGGCATCCTCCTGGATCCACAGCTCAGTTTGGAGGAGCATGTGGGAGCTGTGGCCAGGGGGGCTTTTGCCCAGGTTCGGCTCATTCGCCAGCTCCGGCCTTATTTGGACCGAGATGCCCTTCAAACGGTCACTCATGCGCTCGTCACCTCTAGAATCGACTACTGCAACGCTCTTTACATGGGGCTGTCCTTGCGGATGACCCGGAGGTTACAGCTGGTGCAGAATGCGGCCGCGCGGGCTGTGATGGGAGTATCCCGATACTCCCATGTTACACCCCTCCTGCGTGGCTTGCATTGGTTGCCGGTTGTCCCCCGGGTCGCCTTCAAGGTGTTAGTAACAACTTATAAAGCCCTAAATGGCTTGGGTCCAGGGTACTTGCGGGAACACCTCCTGCCAGCATCACTTCCGATCGCCCTGTTCGCTCTCATAGGAGGGGCCTCCTTGGGATACCGTCGGTCAGGTATTGTCGGCTGGCGGTTCCCAGGGCTAGGGCCGTCTCCATGGGAGCGCCTGCCCTCTGGAATTAGCTCCCCGTGGATCTCTGTTTGGCCCCTGACCTCCGCTCCTTCCGCCGAGACCTGAAGACGTGGTTGTTTCAACAGGCCGGCCTGGAATGACCCAGGGGTGGGGTAGGGTTTTAATTTTTCTTAATGTTTTTTTAAATGTTTTAATGTATTCAGCTTGTTTTATTTAATTGTTTTTTATTGTAAATTTGCTCTGTTTTAATGTTCGCCGCCCTGAGTCCTTAGGGAGTAGGGCGACATACAAGTTGAATGAATAAATAAATAAATAAATAAATAAATTGCAATCAATTTGGAAATCTTCAGAATAGGCTGGCTTCTTCTCAAATGTCCTTGGTTTTAGTAATTTTAAAATAATATTTAGAGAAGAGGGCCATGCTTTTTCACATTTAGAAACGTCAGAGTCCCAAACTGCTAAAGGAAAACAAAGGCAACTGAATGCTATATGTTCATGAAAGACTCTTGTACCTCATGGTACAAAGCAGATGTTTAGTAACTGCCATCCAATCCTTGCACATGCCACACACAGACTATTTATGAGTTGCTCTTGTAAAGGTGCTGTCTCCTCCTATTCTTTATCAACAACGTGTGGCTACAAAAATCAGACAATGTAAACTCTTACCATCTCAGGCTCTCCTGCAGCACATGCCATGCACTAGGGGCTGTTTGTATTTCGAAGAGTCTGTTTGAAATTCCTGTCGTGTCAGATTTCCAGTTTCTAGACCTCACATGCAGCTCTGCCACTAAGCAGGATTAGCAGGCTACTAGGCAACATTACAGGGTTCTGATTTCTTTAGACTTTACAGAAGAAATCATTTGATGACTTAAGATGCTGAGTGGAGAACAAATGTAACAAAATAAAAGACTTCACACACTTTTCTTTGCATCAGTCAAAAAACAACCTACACACTTATGCTGGTAGCATAATTTGGATAATAACATGTTTAAAGAAAATGGAAGAAGATAAGTTGGGCTAGCTTATCTTCTCCTTCGTGCTACTGCTGTTAGGTCCAATTCCACTCACAATCCAGACATCACAGAGTGAAAAAGTGCTCCCACAGAAATGGGGGCTGCTGTTCTGATTCAAACTATTTTCCTGTCTAACCCACAGAAAAACAATGAATGATGCTGGCAATACTGCTTCCAGTGAACTCTTGGGGGATAGTTGATGTCTGAATGGAAGCCTTGAAATGCGAAGTTGAACCTCTACTAACAACTTGTAATAGGAATAGCTGTCAAACAAAATAACTCAGCCTGATTGTTTTAAGTAGTGAAATCATTCAATTAGAGAAGTCAGTGGTAGCAAACGTCAGTACACAGTCAGACTATTTTCTGTGCAGAAGAGAGAAGGCTTCCCATTATTTTTTATGATTCCCCCCCCCCAGTAATGTCTGTTGCCATGTCTAGTTTAGTTAGCTTGTTTTTCAAGTTTCTCTTGTCCTATTTTTCCCATAATAAAAACAGAGTTGTTGGCAAACTCAGAGTTGGGCTGAGAGAAAGTGACTGGCCCAAAAATCCCCCAGCTGACTTTCATCTTAAGGCAGGACTAAAATTTATCTCCTGGTTTCTATCTGTCACTTTAACCATTAGACCAAACTGGCTCTGTTATCATCCCTGTAAATTTTTAAATTTACTTGTGGAAAATGTGAGATGTTTAAAAAAAAAGAGGGAAAGAGAAATTATTACAAAGAGAGTGTTAGAGTATTTGTCACCTACTGTACAGATGAAATGTAAAAAAAATAACATTGAACTGGGTTGTCCAAAGAACATAGGCATAGAACCAGTTGTTAAGAACTCCAAAAACAAAATGAGCAAAAAATATGCTGTAATGCTCTCCACCGTCTTTGGAATTATATCTCACTGAACCAAGTGCGCTTTGCTTCCAAAATATTAGTTTGGATGCAAATTAATCAATGAATGCATTAAAAATACAATAAATACTTGAACAATGAGGCTCAGAATGTTCAAAATAGAAACATCTTTAAGTCTAACACTCCTCCCTTGCTTAACCTGGGCATTTTAGAGCTGGCCATGATAATAGGTGGCTATTAAGTACATTGAAAATAAAAAGCAAAATACATGAATGGTCCAATAGATTTTGGAATAAGCTACAAGGAAAAGTGACTATTATCTGCCTAGCTTTCTTAACATACTGATAATCTTGGGTAATGCTGGCCTCCTTTCTATGTTTCCTCATCAGAATTAAATAACTTATTGAAAAACATTCTGTGACCTTTTCAAAAGCGAAAGGAGCTAAAGCCTAATGTAATGACTAGCTACTTAAATTAACAACATACGTTTTACTATATGCTGTACATTGTTTAATACAGCATAATACCATGATCGTCATTAACCTCTTGGCATCAGGAATTCTCTTTTCCATGCCAAGTAATCCTGTCTTTTGTGTTGCAATCCTTTTGACCAGGTTTAGAATGCAGGTTCCTTCTTTCTACTCTTTGTTCCTCGAATTGGTATGAGCTGAGATCTTTATGTTAACAAAAAGCATACAGCCCTGTGGAAAGAGAGCCTTGCATTTTAATGAATTAACCTTTCAGATCAATCTAGAGGTGGAGTATTAGAGAATTTCTAGGTGAAGGAAACACAATTCCCACCTTGGAATGGCCAAAACCATAAGGATCAAACCAAAGCAGCAATCCCATCCCAACAGATTGATGGCTTGAATTATGCACTGTGTTCAAAGTTGGAGAAAATGCTTGATATTATTGAGGAGCGGCAACCAATTCTCAGTAGCAAGAAATTGAAATAAAGTCTGGTATCTCATATTTAGTTCCAAGCAGCTGCAGTCAGTGACAAGCTGTTAGAATTTGGGTATCCTGGTTTACCCAGCTGTCATTCCACCCTATTTTTCTTCATGGAAAAAGAAATTTGCATGAACCTAATGAAATCTAAATATAATAAGTAAATATATAAATGGAAAAGGTACAGACCTAGAAAGAACAAACTGGAACCCAGCTTGCATCAGATGTGTGATTAATGTTAACGAGGCACCTGATATCAGAAAAATAAGGAGAACAGGTCTGAAGGTGAGCTTGTTAGTAACTGGCAAGATTAAGCCTTGTTAGTGCACTTAAAATAAGCTTCTCTGATACTCTATAATGAAAATATCTTTCTCTTCATGTATTGAGAAAGCCAGCAATATTGGCTATAAGGAGGAGGGGTTGACTGCAGATGAGTTACATTTTTAAAAACTGCTCCTTTTGCTAGTGCTTTCCCTACAGTGCAGAAATTCTAACAGAGTCTGTAAAACAAGTTCACATATAAAAACACATTTTAATCAGATCCTATTTTGTACATGAAAAATCAGCTGCACTTTTAAAATAATTTTCCACAAACAATAGAAGCCATTAGCAGATCTCCTTAAGTTGTAACAAGTGGTACCAAAGATTCTAGGTATTTAAATGTTGGATTTTTTTTTTGTTCACATACAGCCTGATTTTAGAAGCTGGATAAAATATTATAAAAGGTTAGTAACACATTACAGAACATTTTAAAATTATCTTTTATCTTAATTAAAGCATTCATTGGTGTTTCCTTGTCAGTATTCATCTGCCCTATCATTCCACAATTATCTAAAAAGTTTCACTGAACTCAGAATAGTTACTCAGAAGAGATATTTTCCTCAATTTTCAGACTTTAATTTCCAAATATAGTAATTCAAACGTATTTGCTAAAACTTTATTTTTTGTCATACCTAAAGGTCAAAACAAAGTTCACTATCTTTGTTTAAATATTTTTTGTCAGTTCTTTTAATAGATATTGCAATGTATATGCTTATTTATTGTTTTTTTTTAATATAATTGAAATAATGCATCATTATTTCTATTTCCTCTAATTTACATAACATTTATCTGCTGGGTTATATAAAAGTGACCAGTAAAAAGGTGCTTTAGGAAGTAACAACTTGATTTTATATTATGGCCCCCCATGTTATTGTTATTTTCCCAATTTCAGAATGCTCTTTCAGTATAGTATAGTCATCGACATTCTCCAAATTCAAGAAAAAGCAGTTCCAGTGAATATTTGTAGCAAATGGTACAGGAAACAGCCATCAGTCATCACCTTTGCAACTTGCTTTGGTCATACCTGAACCAAGGATCTCTTCAAAAAGAAGAAAAAAGCATCATAGCTTTAATAAATGACAAGATGATGATGATTGTTATTATTTCTCATAAGATCATGTTCAGATAGTACATTGGAAATCAGGATGGGAGGCATCCATTTACATTTCATAATTAATATGTTTATGGATCTTAATTTGCAGTTTGTTAAAGAACCCAAACTGCAATCATTAGCAATGATATATATATTGGTCTTAACTATGACAAACACCAACTATCAATGGTACATGATTGGTATATTTAGGTTCTGCTTGGTCACCAGTATTATCTTTGTGCTAAACAGAAAAGTACAATTGGATGTTTCCTGATTTCCTACATCTATCGAAGACTGCTACTTGGTTGAAATATAAATGCAATTCACCAGGTGAACATAAGAAAATTTGAGTATTTAGAGAACCTCGTAATCAGTGGTGGGATTCAATTTTTTTTACTACCAGTTCTGTGGGCATGGCAGGGGAAGGATACTGTAAAATCTCCAGTCCGGGGTGGTATTTGCCGGTTCTCCAAACTACTCAAAATTTCCGCTACCAGTTCTCCAGAACCAGTCAGAACCTGCTGAATACCACCTCTGCTCGTAATCCTCCTCCAAATATTGCTGGGCAACAATATAATCTGAAGAAAAGATGTGTTTTGGATGTATTTTTACAGGTAATCATGCTGTAGATTGGTCTTCTTGTCAGGCTGCTGATATCACAGACATCCTCTGTCTCTTCCTTTCCACTCTTTCTTTGAGGAAGGTTAATAGCATTACTCATCACTCTTCCTTCCTCTTTCTTTTTTTGGCAAGAAGCTTCTATCCTATCTCTTAATTTTGCACTGTACTATGATGACTATAAAAGATTAGGAAATTTAGGGGATGGGCACAGCCATTCAAGGGAAAGTACATTTAAATAATATATTACTGTATTACTTCATGATGTAGTGATATAGTACTTTTAGTGATGTACATGTACATGTTCATCCAGTGATGTTCACTGGATGCTTAAGATATAATTGGGGGTGGTACTCCCCCCTCCCCAGGAATCTCCATTAGCTGATTCAACCCATTTTTGACACAGGTAGAAATTTTATGCTCAGCAAAAGATCTAGGAATGATAAAATAGGTAGCATGCATGTGCTTCTTAGTATGTTTGAATGCTAAACCCATCAAAAGCACAAGAAGCACTAATCCTAATTAGTGGGAATGCTAATAAAAGAATTTCATGTCACACTGTTGATGTGCTGTTCTTAATTACAATTTCTCATTCTTTTTCATGATTAAAGATTACTTTGTTCTAAAAAATACAAGTACCATCTCTCCTAGAAATGAACTTTTTCCCATGTGCTCCTGATTAAAAGTGATTGATCAGACCTTATTATTTGAGTGATGTTTAAACTGCATTGATTATGTATTTGTTTATGGACTCAGTTTAAAACACTAGTTCTTACTGTGAAAGGTTCTAAGTAGAGTACTTTGAGGATTACTGAAATAAAATAGAGAGAACTTGACTGGATTGTATGGTTTTTATTAACCTGGTTGTATAATATAAGCGTGTAAAACAACTGCATTACTCAAGTTTCAAAAAAAATTCCCTTTTCTAGGTTGTTTCCCTGTTTAACATTTTATAAGTTCTGCATTTAATTATTCCCAAATGTTTAAAATACATGAATTCAACACTCCATTATTTGTACATTTGCACAATGCATTTGATTTATTTCAGGATGACCTGTCTATTGCATAAACCCTCCCACCTCCTGGCACTCTAGGTGGCATTGCCAACTTTTAACAATAAAACATCCACAATTTGTCATCATGATTTTAGTTTATTTTGGGGATGTTGGCCTTGGTGGCTCAGGCTGTTAATTGCCTGCACTTAAGTTCCAGCTGCCTACAACTGCTGTAGGCTCGAATCCCACCAGGCTCAAGGTTGACTCAGCCTTCCATCCTCTCGGGGTAGGTAAATTGAGGACCCAAGATTGTTGGGGGCAATTAGCTGACCTTGTAAAAATGCCGCTTAGTAATAAGCAGGCATATACAATGGAATGAAGGCTATTGCTGAGCACACTGGGTTGTATCCCAAAAATTGTAAGCCGCCCTTAGTCTCCGGAGAAGGGCGGCATATAAATGTAATTAAAAAAAAAAACACTGCCTTTCCATTTCTAAACCTACTCCCTGCCAGCCCTTAGTAAATCAAAAGAATATGACTGGTGTCCTCATAATGCTTCCATGCAGCCCTTAGAAAAATGGAAGAGTGGTTTAAGGATAGAAAAAGGAGTAAGGCAGGGTTGTCCGTTATCCCCTCTGCTCTTCATATTAGCATTGGAGGTGTTATTAGAAAATGTCAGACAAAATGTAGGAATAAAAGGAGTAAAAGTTAGGAATGAAGTGTATAAACTTCAAGCATTTGCAGATGACATGGCTTTTGTTGTAGAGGAGCCAATGGAAAGTGGACCAATACTTATTAAGGAACTAGAAAATTATGGAATGGTAGCAGGATTAAAAATTAATAGGCAAAAAACTAAAATTTTAGTTAAAAATTTAAGGGAACAACAAGTAATAGAATTAGAAAAGATTTGTGGACTTCAATCAACAAAGAAAATTAAATATTTAGGAATATGGCTGTCAGCCCATTGTAAGGCAAGAAAAGAGAATAATTACGATACGTTACTAGTGCAAACAAAAAAAGACTTAGAAATATGGAAGAATTTGAAATTATCGTTAATTGGCCAATAGCAGCCATAAAAATGTCCATTCTACCTAAGTTTTTATACTTATTTCAAACCATCTCAGTGAAATTAGAAAAATCCTTTTTTGATACTTTGAATAAAATAATATTAACATTTATTTGGTAGGGTAAAAAATCTAGGATAAAATTGAAATCTTTACAGGATATGAAGAGCAGAGGAGGACTCAGATTGCCAAAATGGGAATTACATTATAGCACAGCAAATTTAGTTTGGTTGAAAGATTGGATTAATCTAAAAAATAAAAGCCATCGAGGGTCATCATCTTCAAAGAGGATGGCATGCTTTTTTATGGGATATAGGAAATACTAAACAAAAATACTTCCATAGACATCTTATTAGAGATTCGCTGATGTACAATTGGATTAAGGTATTTATTTATTTATGAGACTTGTATATCTAAGGTTAAAACAAGAAAACAATAAAGGTTAAAAACAATAAGGTTAAAAAGAAACATTATACGAAAATTCCAATTTGGCTATCCACGATGGAAGCAATGATCCATTCAAATAATTTAGATTTGAGCAAAATGTTAAAATATAAGGATTTATTAGAAATATCCGGGAATCTGAAAATGATATATGAGCTACAGGAGCAAGGGCTACAAGTGGACTGGTGGGCTTACCTTCAAATACAATCGCGATACAAAAAAGATATAAATGAGTTTTCAACCAGGTAGGGGTCACCTTTTTTGAAGATAGGGATGACTGTTGCTAAAGACCATAGGTTTGGTAAGGAGCTGGTTCTGAATGATATCTCATATATTATGCTTAGGGGTTCTGCTATTGCAGTGGAGAGCTTTTTTAAGAAGTATGCACATAAGCCATCAGGGCCAATAGATAAGGATGATTTTTAGATGATGTAGTGCATTTTCTATGTTATCTTCAGTAAAGTCAATATATAGTAGATCATTGCAGTTAGTTGTGGTACGATTAGGAAATGTGGGGCATGAACCATTATTGTTTACAAAACCTGAACTGAAGATAACTCAACTTATCTCCTCATGATTTCTCGCCATTGACTCTTGAGTCTTTGTCATAGTTTCCTGTATTAGAAGTGTCATTTGCATGCTCTGTATGTTCAATGCTGAATTTGATTTCTCTATTTTTAGAATGCTCTCTATTGAGTATTAATTTGATGGGGATGATGTTGTGGACACTGGGTTCGATGAGGTTTTCTTTCCTATTTTGGTAATGGTTGTTGTACTTGTCATCTTCATCACCCGCAGAATATTTTTCCAGAATAACACACTAATTTAGGTCTTCCCTTTAATCTTTCCCCTTCTTCTTTTACAATATCTCCCAATCCCAAATTGTACTATTTAATATTACTTAGTAAGTGATACTAATCTAATATTACTTTGCGAGTACATCTAACAATGTAACGGTATAATATATAACAATTAATATAACAGTTAATATAATTCTGTATTAGTATCTATCTATCTATATATGTATGTATATATGTATGTATGTGTATGTGTATGTGTATATGTGTATATGTGTATATGTGTGTGTATATATATATATGTAGGTCTTGGTGTATTCGGGTCTTGTCCCATGTAAGATTGAGAATACCTTGGCGACATTTAGATCCACTCGCCATCTTCAGGCTGGTGTCTTCGGCTTTGTGTTTGTGCCAGCAAAGCACAAAGCCGAAGACACCAGCCTGAAGATGGTGAGTGGGATCTGTCAAACGCCGCCAAGGTATTGTCAATCTTACACGACAAGACCAATACACCAAGACCTACACACACACACACACATATATATATATATATATATATATATATATGAATATATATATATTTGTTTTCTTAAGTTTTCACAGGTATTTATATGTATGGTATTCAGCTTTGTTCAGGTATTTTTCCACATCATTATAGTTGTGCTTTTAAAGTTGTAGCGACGTTTCGACAGAATCTCATCTGCCATCATCAGGCTTGTGTATTGGGTTCGTCTGTGTGTCAGGCATATATATATATATATATATATATATATATATATATATATATATATATTTCTCAAAACTATATATATAGGTTTCTTAAAACTATATATATAGGTTTCTTAAAACTATATATATATAGTTTTCTTAAGTTTTCATGGGTATTTAAGGAAACAAACAAACAACTACCATTCCTAGATGTACTAATCTACAAAAAAACAGATGGCACACTAGGACACACCATATACCATAAGAAAACACACGCCAACCGCTACCTTAATGCCCAATCCCACCACCACCCAGCACAGATAAACTCCGTGGCCAAAACACTAATTGCCAGAACCAAATGCCTGGCAGACAAGACACACATAAAGACTGAACTATGCACCCTGACCAAAGTACTGACAGCCAACGGCTTCCACAAAAGCAAAATCACAGGCCTGATCCACAAAAACACACTGAGACATAATAGAAACCTAGAAAATGAACAGACCTATGGAACAGCTGTCCTGCCCTACATAAGAGGTACTACAGACAAAATCAGTAAGATACTACACAGGCACCACATTAAGGCTGCCTTCAAAACAGACAGAAAAATAGCAGCCATCCTAAGAAACCCCAAAGATAAAATTGACCTCAAAAACCAAGGCATATATGAAGTCCCCTGTGCATCATGCCCTGCCACATACATCGGACAGACCAATAGAAGAATAAGTACCTGCCCGGATGAACACAAAAATGCAGTAAAAAAGCTGGAACACACTTCCTCACTAGTCCAACACATGAAAGCCACAGATCATAGCAGCTGACTTCAATGGCACCAAAACCCTAGCCACTATAGAAAACCCCAGATACAGAATTATCAGAGAAGCCATAGAGATTGAAAAAAGACCTGAAAGCATGAATAGAAGAGATGATTCCACCAATTATCTGGAAGCCTGCACTCACAAACAAAAAAATCTCCACACCACAAGCCAAGCAAACACCCAGGCACAAACAGACCCCCCTGATACCTCCAGCCCAAACACACCCCAACCAGCCACCCAGATGAAACCTACCTTCCTAATAAATGATAGCCGGCCATTCACCCGAAGCCAAGCTGCGCTAAAAGCCCCCAATACACGAAACACAATGTTGCCAGTCAATCAAGACAAAAAACGCTACAAAACAGACAGAAGATATTAGAAACACCAATCAAGCAGAACACAGCAAACTCCAAGACCAATAAACACAGACCAAGACTCCCAACCAATCAGGATGAAGAAAAAACCATTCTAACAAAGCACGAGGCTAGCACCAAATTTAAAACAGAAATGGCTGCAAAAGCCTGACACACAGACAAACCCAATACACAAGCCTGATGATGGCTACAACTTTAAAAGCACAACTATAATGACTTGGGAAAATACCCGAACAAAGCTGAATACCATATATATATATGGTATATATATATATATATGTGTGTGTGTGTAAGTATATATTTATCTATAAGTATATAGTTATACTTTGTTGTATATAGTATATTTAATAGGATATAATGTTGGTATATTACAGAATAACATAATCACACACACATATATAACAGTGTTATTAAATATTGTCTTCTAATCCATATAAATTAAAGTTTTAGCCACTTTTCCCCCCACAAATTCTCACCAAGCCTTCTTTTCCCTTTGTAGTTATTGAGGATATTGCATCAGTCACTTAATTTAGTCCACTGAACTTTATTTAGTCAATTTTTCCTTCCTGCTACATGATGGCACCCTTGTTCATTTCAATACAGCTTGTGGTCACGATTTCTTTTGCAATTTTATAATTATTTATTTTTAAAGGATTTTATATTCAATCACCAACTCAGTCCCAGTCCTTATACATTTAATGAAGTACTAATTGTTCAACAAGTTTAGTCCGGAGCTTCTCTCCCTCTCTTACAGTGTTTTCACAGTCTATCAACAGCTGTCATCTACTATCAAATGCTCCTCCTGCTTACCAGCCACTTCTCTTGGGGGGGAATCCTCCCCCGCTTTCTGGAGTCTCTCTTTTGCTGCTTGTAAATTTTTTTAAAAAAATAGTTCATCAAAATTTAATTGTGGAGTGTGAAGTTTCTCACCAATACCATTACAATGCTTCCTATTCTGTCTTCCTGATCCATATCTGGCCGTCATGGCTCTGGATCCGCCATAATGGCAGATTTCTTTCCTGCTGGCATCAAGGGGTTTCTTCTTATCCAAACGGGAGATTGCTCTTCTCCTCATCATCTTCGAAGCTTCCCCTCTATCTTGTCAGATTAACACTGCCCTTTATGAGCCTCCAACAGGAAAATTCAGGCCTTGGGAACAGAGTTCCATTCCTTTGCCTGCTTCTACCATGATGTCACCACCGGAAGCCCTGATCATTAGTTCCCATTAGTAAATTCCCATTAGTTGCCCCAATTAGCAGTTCTAAAACATGCAAAAGGGAGTAGATTAATAGGTACCACTTCTATGGGAAGATAACAATGATCCGTATGCCTTTGACATATAGCTTTGCTGGTCACATGACCACAAAAAATGTTTTCGGACAACGTTGGCTTTCTTGGCCAAAAAACAAAGGTAAGTACTGTGCCCAAGAGTCAGACATGACTGGAGAGGGAAATCTTTACCTTTTAATTTTATGTACAAAATTCTATGTGTTGATTACAGTATATCTACCTACTTACCTACCTACCTATTAATAGTAATATTTAACTAAAAGATAGAACATGAACAAAAGAAATGAACAACCCTAAGCTCTTCTATCTTTGTCTCAAAACATTGCCATGTCCTGTGTTTTTTTATATTTGGAAGATGACACTAAATTGTGAAATAAAATAAAATAATATAAATATAAGGCTTTATAAACAGAGAATTGAGCTGCAAAATTTATACATCAGAATTTAACAAGAGTTAACCATTCTAATCAATAAGCAAACATCTTCTGAAAAAGTAGCAAGTGTTGATTCTGGGTTATTAAATGGTACCATCTGCTTGTTGACAGAAGAGAAGCAGGATGGTAAAGAAACTAAATGGTTGTGCAAAGCACTCTGTGTGATTCAAACTGATTTTGAACAGGGAAAATCCTATTTTATAGGGTGCATAACCTTAGGAAGCTTAAAATAGCTCAATCCACTGAATTATTTTTTATAGAATTCTTTATTGGCCAAGTGTGATTGGACACACAAGAAATTTGTCTTGGTGCATGTGCTCTCAGTGTACATAAAAGAAAAGATATATTCATCAAGAGTCAAGAATCATCAGGTACAACACTTAATAATAGTCATAGGGTACAATAAGCAATCAAATCATACTAGGAAACAGTCCAAAAATCATTAGGATACAAGCAACAAAATTACGGTCATACAGTCATAAGTGGCAGGAGATGGGTGAAAGGAAGCGAGGATTAATAGTAATAGTGATACAGACTTAGTACACAGTTTGACAGTGTTGAGGGAATTATTTTTTAGCAGAGTGATGGCATTTGGGAAAAAACTGTTCTTGTGTCTAGTTGTTTTGGTGTGCAGTGCTCTATAGCCTCATTTTGAGGGTAGGAGTTGAGACAGTTTATGTCCAGGATGTGAGGGGTCTGTAAATATTTTCACAGCCCTCTTTGGCTTATGCACTATATGGGTCCTCAGTGGAAGGTAGGATGGTAGCAATTGTTTTTTCTGCAGACCTAATTACTATCTGAAGTCTGTGTCTGTCTTGTTGGGTTGCAGAACCAAACAGACAGTTCTAGAGGTGCAGATGACAGACTCAATAATTCCTCTGTAGAACTGTATCAGCAATTTCTTGGGCAGTTTGAGCTTTCTGAATTGGCGCAGAAAGAACATTCTTTATTGTGCTTTTTCGATGTCATTTTTTTATGTTAGGTGTCCATTTTAGGTCTTGAGATAAGATAGAACCTAGAAATTTGAACTTCTCTACTGTTGATACTGTGTTTTATTTGTATTTTAGGGGGAAAAGAGATTCTTTGCATGTAAAGATAACAGAATGCTGAAAAAATTCTGGTCTGATACGCTGAGGAATGACTGAACAGTGTGTCAGCTTTGGAAGCCATATTAGTATCAGAAGCTTCCACGCTGCCACATTCCTGTGCCTCGGAAAGTAGGAGGGGGGATTTTTAGAGTGTTGGTTAGACATAATAGCATTCTTCTTTTCGGTCAAGGTCATGTTATTCCTGCACCTGGAGGAGGAGTGGTTGAAGGGATGTCTCAAGTTGGGATGGTTAGTGATTGGACCATGTGATGGACTGACGGGTGCAGGGGTTGGGTTTTGACTTTTGAATTACTAAGAGAAAACCCGGAACTCTCAGATTCCAATTTTCCCAAATGTGCCAGTATATCTACTCTAATAAAAGGAAACTTTGAGAAAATGCCTGTCTCAGAGTTTTTAATTGGAGTTGGGTTTTTCTGGAATCTTGACACAGTGAGCTAGATAAGCCACTTTTGAGAACCTCTTAAGTCCCCACCCCACCCCCACCCCCTTTGATTGCACTGCCATGAGGCTTCTGTGTCACTTTATGGCTGGTAAGGAGGAGAATGTGGAGCAAACAGCATTCCTTAAGAACTATTTTCCACTCTGAAGAATATTCCTGTTGCTTTCCCTCTGCTTTGATTTGTATTGATTGTCAAGTTGCTATTGATTTGCAAGCTATAACCTTCTATGTTTTATATCTAACACACACAGATTTCCTGCTATGGTTGATGGAAAGGTAACCTTGTAAAAAAACAAAAGAACAGACAGAAAACAAAGACAGAAAAACAAAACCAACCCTCATAAATTATTGGGCTACAAACATGTAGTTTAGATTCTAAGCACACAATCCTATGATGATAATCTAATATAAGGAGAATTAGTAACTTCCTTCACAGCCCAAAAGCCCAGGGCTTAACAAAGATGATTCTAGCATTCATAATAAAGGTTTATAGCTTTTGCCAGCTCCACAACATGTAGGAAAGCAAACTCAAGAGTAGTAATATATGCCTAATCTATCTACAGGTGAAACTCAAAAAATTAGAATATCGTGCAAAAGTTCATTTATTTCAGTAATGCAACTTAAAAGGTGAAACTAATATATGAGATAGACTCGTTACATGCAAAGCAAGATAGTTCAAGCTGTGATTTCTCATAATTGTGATGATTATGGCTTACAGCTCATGAAAACCCCAAATCCACAATCTCAGAAAATTAGAATATTGTGAAAAGATACAATATTCTAGGCTCAAAGTGTCCCACTCTAATCAGATAATTGAGCCATAACACCTGCAAAGGGTTCCTGAGCCTTTAAATGGTCTCTCAGTCTAGTTCAGTAGGAATCACAATCATGGGAAAGACTGCTGACCTGACAGTTGTGCAGAAAACCATCATTGACACCCTCCATAAGGAGGAAAGCCTCAAAAGGTAATTGCAAAAGAAGTTGGATGTTCCCAAAGTGCTGTATCAAAGCACATTACTAGAAAGTTATGTGGAAGGGAAAAGTGTGGAAGAAAAAGGTGCACAAGCAGCAGGAATGACCACAGCCTGGAGAGGATTGTCAGGAAAAGGCCATTCAAAAGTGTTGGGACTTTCACAAGGAGTGGACTGAGGCTGGAGTCAGTGCATCAAGAGCCACCACACATAGATGGATCCTGGACATGGGCTTCAAATGTCGTATTCCTCTTGTCAAACTGCTCCTGAACAATAAACAATGTCAGAAGCGTCTTACCTGGGCTAAAGAAAAACAGACCTGGTCTGTTGCTCAGTGGTCCAAAGTCCTCTTTTCTGATGAGAGCAACTTTTGCATCTCATTTGGAAACCAAGGACCCAGAGTCTGGAGGAAGAATGGAGAGGCACACACTGCAAGATGCTTGAAGTCCAGTGTGAAGTTTCCACAGTCTGTGTTCATTTGGTGTTCATCTGCTGGTGTTGGTCCAGTGTGCTTCATTAAAGCCAGGGTCAACACAGCCATCTACCAGGTGATTTTGGAGCACTTCATGCTTCCTTCCACAGATGAGCTTTATGGGGATGCTGACTTCATTTGGCACCTTCCCACACTGCCAAAAGCACCAAAACCTGGTTCAATGACCGTGGGATTACTGTGCTTGATTGGCCAGCAAACTCGCCTGACCTGAACCCCATAGAGAGTCTATGGGGCATTGCCAAGAGAAAGATGAGAGACATGAGACCAAACAATGCAGAAGAGCTGAAGCCCGCTATTGAAGCATCCTGGTCTTCCATAACACCTCAGCAGTGCCACAGCTTCCATGCCACACCGCTTTGAGGCAGTAATTGCTGCAAAAGGGGCCCAAACCAAGTATTGAGTACATTTGCATGCTTATTCTTTTCAGAGGTCCGATATTGTTCTAAGTACAATCCTTGTTTTATTGATTGCATGTAATAGTCTAATTTTCTGAGATTGTGGATTTGGGGTTTTCATGAACTGTAAGCCATAATCATCACAATTATGACAAATCATGGCTTGAACTATCTTGCTTTGCATGTAATGAGTCTATCTCATATATTAGTTTCACCTTTTAAGTTGCATTACTGAAATAAATGAACTTTTGCACGATATTCTAATTTTTCGAGTTTCACCTGTATATAGGACTTATGTGACTGCCTATTTCAGGGTTGTCAAATCTGTGGGCCATGGGCCGAATGCATCATGCACTGGCCACGCCCACGCCCAGTTTAGGAAAGGGGAAAAAAGTTCTGATACATCACGTGACACCATGACAACTTGAGTTTAACATCCCTGGCCTATCTCATACAATGATTCTAGGCAACTCACAACAATCCATAAAACATTGTTTAAAACATGTACTTCCCCGCAGATGCCAGTCCAAATATCCTTCCAGATCAATCCCTCCCCCCATCCTAGCCCAACGCTAGTGGGTAAACCCAGGTCTTCATAGACCTCCAGACAGCTAAAAGGGTAGGGGTATCTTTGATCTCTGTTGGGAGGCTGTTCCAAAGGATTGGGGTAACCATTGAGAAAGACACTTTCCATCCATTGGCAACATTTAAAGGGAGGAATCCTGCAGCACACTGCCTTATCTAACCTAGTAGGACAGGCAGATAGATACTTTCAGGGAGAGACGATCCCACAATGATCTGGGCTATGTGTCATGTACAGCTTTAAACGTAATAAACAGCACCTTCAACTTCCCCCAGAAAGCAACCAGAAGGCAGTGCAGCTCACATAGCAGTGCTGTTTTTGGAGTGAACTGCATTCTGAGCCAAATGTAGCTCACAGATGGTCTGCACAAATGGAAGTTGCTAAACTGTGCTCCAATCAAGCTTAGCTCAGATGTGTTCTACAAAATGGTTTCACTGTTTTAAAGCTACTTCTATGTCTGACTGCTAATGTAGTCAGTGTGGATCAAGCCCAGAATTGGCTAATGTCCAATGCTCAGAAACTTGTAAATAAAAATTAGGACAATCTTGTTTACATTCATCTCAAGGCCTGCAAGTATTTGAGCTCATATAAGACTCTCCCTCATCCCTCAAAATGGCTTTTCTACTCCAGAATGTCCCGGGTCATACAAAAAGGCTTCTTCACAATTGCAGGTGGGTTCCCCACTCCCTCAATTTCCCACCCCCCTCTTTTTCTCCCCATACCTGTTACCTCAGCTCTCTGACAGATATCCTTAGCAGCTAATGCAGGTCAAGCCCCCAATGGGCTATTTCAGAATGCTCAGAGATTGCTAGATAAATGTAAGATGATCTTTGGGGTTTTTTTTGTGCTGATTCCGTTTTAATGAGCAATGGGAATAATTAAAAGCTGGTGATTCTATATGACCTATTTTTTTCTTATTAGGTTTGGGATGCTATCACATCAAGTGCACAATGTTTATTTTTCACATTTGTTTCTCACATTTGTTTCTCAACTATTTCAATAAAAATAGTTCTCTTATACTTGGAAAAGAATACTGTTTCCTCCCAAAATGGAAATTGATAATGTCAAATGTTATCATATAAAATTGTTGCTGCTGACACTTTGATTCAAATGACAAAATAAAAAGATTGCATTGAGTTTCAACTATGAAATCCTACTGAGATTACCTGTGCTGGCCAAAATTTGTTTCTTATCCCTTTATTTCACCAGGAAATGCTTATTTCCCCAGCTTATTTCCCCTGGAAATGCTTCCATTTGATGTCCCATGACACACTCCAGATTCCTTGGATGGTCCTTGTATCAGGAGTCACTCTGATTCATATGTATTTGATTTTGATTCCACAGATGATGGTATGCCACCAATTTCTAGAACACAGCTTTAAAAAATCTTGCTGAATATGCAGTCCTCATTCTTGGTATGAAATTAACTTTGAAGTGGAACACAACTGGTAGGCAGCTCATTTTCTTCAAGGACAACACCCTCCTTCCTCTCACTTCCGATGGCTGTTATGTCGTGTTGAGAATGTTCTGCTGTTTTTTCAGCTGTTGAAAAGTACCGGATATCAATTACCTGGTGCAGGGAGGATGCTGGCCTGAATAACTGCTCTCCATTTAATGTTATTTCTCACTTCCCTGTCAAGGGTTCTGCCGTGCAAATGCAGCCTTCCTCCACTCCTCTTGGATCAAGGCTTCATGACTTCCCCTTCCCTTTTATGACATGGTTCATGGGGGAGGGGGGAAATTAACTCTTTAAAAACTAACATTTACTCAAGAATCACATTGGACTATGCAGATTTCAATCTTCCAAGGCAAAATCAGAAGTGAAAAGCTACATTCATTTTAAAAGGGGGAAAGTTAATAATATGGGAGAAAATGTTAATCACGTGTAACTGGATAAAATGGCTTTTGCAATTTTTCACAGATAAAAGGAACACACAAAATCATATGTTGCAGACATTAAAAGACTTTTCAGCTTTTATTAATTTGTACCAATTATGAGCATTGATACAATGCCATACACAAGGGCTCTTAACATGTTATAGCACAACATTGAGATTACAATTTAAACCAACTGTTTTCCTTAAAGTCTAAAAAACAAACAAACCAGAAAGTCCTAGTAACTTTAAACTCATGGAAGCATTTGAAATTCAAACAACCAAATTCTGATTTTATTTTTATCAACTTTTGTATCAGGTCTAGTGGTCAGGATATTGTCCAATCTATTCTGATGATGGTTTACCATGCATCCCATGCTGCTTTTAATTCTTCCCTCCCCTGCACAAAACGCCTTTTAATATAGGTTATTATTTGGGGAAAGGAGAAGATAACACCAGGGTAGTGTAATGGTTAAGGCATCAGTGAGAAATCAAGAGACTATGAGTTCTAGTCCTCCTTTGGGCAGAAAGCCAGTTGGGTAATCTTGGACTAGTCACCCTCTCTCAGTCCTTGGAAGCAGGCAAGGACAAACCACTTCTGAAAAATGTTGCCAAGAAAACTTGATTCAGGCAGTCTCCAAGAATTGGACATGATTGAACAGAAGAAGAAAATATTTGGGCAAATCAATTTATTTCACAACTAAATATTAAACTTTGAAATGAGAATCAATCATTAGAGATGTTGCAGAAGGAACGCAGGATTGGCATAATAGGGTTGTTGTTACTCAAGCAAAATGGTAATTGATTTCCCCCTGCCTGTCATAATATATATTAGCTGAATTTATTGGCCTTTGAGGGAGATTTTATTTCAAATCAGTCACTGGCCAAACTTAATTCATACTGCTGTAATATCATCCTCCTGTTCCCATAGGATAAGAGCCATCCAATTCTCAAAAAACTGAAGTGGGATCATTACTATATTCTAGGAGGTACAATATATCCTTTGTATTTGTTGTTTCCTTCCTTGGATTTCCAAGAGGAGTTATTCATGTAGGATAAGCTCATCTACAATATAGGATCTTGTCCCTTTCAGCATCTGCCCTTAATTTTTTTTAAATTACATTTATATGTCGCCCTTCTCTGAAGACTCAGGGCGGCTTACAATTTTTTGAGATACAACCCAGTGTACTCAGCAATAGCCTTGATTCCATTGTATATGCCTGCTTATTAACTAAGCAGCATTTTACAAAGTCAGCTTATTGCCCCCAACAATCTTGGGTCCTCAATTTACCTACCCCGAGAGGATGGAAGGCTGAGTCAACCTTGAGCCTGGTGGGATTCGAGCCTACAGTAATTGTGGCAGCTGGAACTTAAGTGCAGGCATTTAACAGGCATTTAAGGCCCTTACCTTTTGGCCAAAGGTAAGAAATGATACAGGAGAATTAAAAGAAAGAATGCAGACAATGGATGGGAAGTTTGAAGCCTTCCAGCAACAAATCACCAAGAATGAACAGAAATTGTTAGAAGTGGGACAAAAAAATGGAAAAAGAAAAGAGGGTAGAGGAGATAAATCAAAAATTAACCTTGACCAACAAAGAACTGGAAATGACGGTGATCTTCCTCAAAGCAGAGAGAGCAGCTCAATATCTATGTTTTCAAAAATTATAGAAGAGAAAGCGGAAGATCTTCCAGATAAAATGGCAGAGTTACTAGACGAGAGCTATAGATTAGACACAGTGGAGAAAGCCAAAGAATTTTACAAACAACACTATAACACTGAAGAAGACTCAGGAGAACAAGAAGAAGATAGCAATACAAGAGAAGGAAGAGATACAGCATGGGTGATCGCAGAAAGGGAAAGACCACAGGCTCCAGAGAAAGCCAATAGAGGAGGAGAAAGAGAAAGACTATGGAAGAAGAATTGAGGAACCAAAAGAAATTAGAACAACCACAAGCACAAAAACAAGACACAAATAAGAAAATGGGAGAAGAGTGCAAGATCTGGTCAACAAATATTAATGAACTAAATTCACCAATAAAATGACATAAATTTTTTCACGAACTTAAAAAATTAAAGATGGATATAATTGCACTCCAAGAAGTCCATATAAAACACAACCAAAAATACCTCCTAGAACAACTGAAGCTAGGAAACTTATACGTATCATTGGACCAACAAAAAAACAAAAGTGTGGCCCTATATGTAAAAAACAAGACTGCTGTGAAACAAATTTACAGTGACAAAGAAGGAAGAATTCTGATCGTTGAGGTTAAATTAAATTATAAAAACATAATAATTGTTTTACACTATTTTTCAAAAATTTACATAATATAATTAGTGATATTGAATGTGATGGGATCTACATCATCGGAGACTTTAACGCCATCATAGATAGAACAAGAACTCATAAAAGTAGTGATACAAAAAAAAAGGAATTCAGATTAAAGATGGAAAAAGACATGGATTTTTTCCTTAAAGTGAACAAACAAGATGATATACCTCCGCAGATCCTCTGGGACACAGCGAAAGCGTACATGAGAGAAGTGGCAATCTCTTATATAGCTAAGAGAAACAGGGAGGAAAAACAATACCAAAAAAGCTGGAAGATGAGACATTACACCAGAAAGAAGAACTGAGACATTACACCAGAAAGAACCAAATAACAAAAGTCTGAAAATTAAAATGGATCTACTGAAACATAAACCTCACACTTTAGAAGCAGAGAGACTAGCACAACAACTAAAGTTAGCTAAACAGAACTTCTTCAAGAATGCAAACAAACCTGGAAGATGGCTAGCACGAAAGCTAAGGAGACAAAAGGACAAACAACGGATTAACAAATTACAGGATGAAGAAGGAAAGATGCATTATGATGAGAATAACAAGAAGGAAATCACCCAGAGGTTCTACGAGAAACTCTATATGAAAAATGAAGGATACTTAGAAGAAAAGATTATGACATGTTAAGAAAAGCGGAACTACCAAAAATTCCAGAGGAAATAAAAACAATGCTAAATGAGGAAATTAGAATGTCAGAAATCACCAAGGCAATTGATAAACAAAAAAACAATAAGGCGCCTGGTCCAGACAGAATACTAGCAGAGCTGTATAAAGAACAATAAAATATTCTGAGTCAACCCCAACTGGAAGTCTTTAATGCAGCCCTACAAGAGGCAAAAATACCAAAATCCTGGACAGAAATATTCTATTGATACAAAAAGATGACACAGACCAGACACAGATCCAAAATTATAGACCAATATCTCTCATGAATGCTGATTACAAGATCTTCACAACGATTATAGCTGAGAGATTCAAAAATTATCTAAATGAATTTATTCATAGTGACCAAAATGGCTTTTTGCCAAAAAGACAAACCAAATATAATATAAGGACAATCCTGGATATTCTTGAATTTTATGAATCACATTGCAAATGTCAAGTAGCACTACTGTTTCTTGATGCTGTTTCTTGATGCTGTTTCTTGATGGCTGTTCCTATTACAGCAATTAAAATATATGGACATTGGAAAAATTTTGTAAACATAATCATGGCAATATACTCAAAACAAGAAGCCAGAATAATAATAAATGGAGAAGGGACAAATAACTTTAATAAGGCACAAGACAAGGGTGTCCACTTTCACCATTATTATTCATATTTACACTGGAAGTATTAGCAAGGATAATTTGGAAAGAGCCTCAGATTAGGGTTAGAAATTTAAAAAGGGTTAGAAAGTTAAAAAGATTTTTTTTTATTTTCAAAAAAGCCTTTATTGAAATTAAAATATTAAAATACAAATATGTCTATAAAAAGAAAAATAGGTTGATACAATTCACCATTGTTCTCTGATAGTACAAAAAAATGTTGGCTATATTTATACATTCCAAATATTCATACATTTCAATAGGTTCTAATTAATCACATGGATATACAAAGCTTATAGTTTATTTTTAACCTATACCTTTCCTATTTCTACTGTACTGATACCAATTGTTCCAAGTTACATAGTAATCCGAGTGTTCCTTGTTATTCAGTTCTACGGTGAGTCTATCTATTTCTGCACATTCAATTTTTTTTTCAAATTATTAAGTCTGACAGTATGGTAGACATTTTCCAAGCTTGTGCTAGTGCAATGTTCATTGCCGTAATAATATGTATAATCAAATATTTAATCTTTTTGGAGTATTTACCCTTAATAATTCCCAGGAGAAACAATTCAGGCTTCAACTCTATTCGACAGTGGGTGATTTCATTTAGACATTTTTGTATTTTGATCCAATATTTTTTGATTTCCAGGCATAACCATCAGGCATGGAAGAAGTTACCTTGGGCTTTTTTGCATTTCCAACAATTAGGGTTTAGGTTGGAATACATCTTTGCAAGTCTTGCTGGGGCTAAATGCCAATGGTAAAACATCTTGTATTGATTCTCTTTATATGAGGCAGATTTTGGTAGAGTATAATTTTTATTCCACATTTTTTCCCAATCCTCTAATTCAATATTATATCCAAAATTTTTGGCCCAGGCTAACATTGGCCCTTTTACTATCTCCTCTTCTAGGTCAAAATTTAATAAAAATTGTATATTTTTGATAGTTATTTCTCTTCCGATCCCAACAATAATTCATCTAATTGAGTTGCATCCAATTCAAATCCATATTCCTCTAAGTCTTTTTTATAACACAATTGCAACTGGAGATATGGCCACCAGTCTATAGTTATTCCCTGTGTTTTTAATTCTTGGTTAGTTTTTAATATACCTTGGTTGTCCAAAATCTGATTATATCTGGCCATTTTACCAATATCCAATGTGTTGGGGTGGATCATTGCCTCCATAGTAGATAGCCAGCCTGGGATTTTAATATAATGGTTTTTTTCTAATTTCCTCCCAGGTCTGTATCAGCGAATCTCGTAAGGTATGTCTATGGAAGGGTAGGTGTTTCTTATTTCTGGCATTCCATATGAAGGCATGCCACCCCATCTGAATATCAAGTCCTTCCAAGGTCAAAATTCTCCTATTGTTTAAGTTAATCCATTCCCTTGTCCAAACTAAAGATGTTGCTTTATAGTTAAGTCTCCCAAACTGGGAGTCCAAAGCCACATCTACTTCTACTATCCTGTAGATAAATTAATTTTATCCATGCTTTTTTTCCCCTGACCATATGAATTTTGTGGTTATTTTATTTAAGTCTTTTTTTAAAATTATCTAATTCTATGGGGATTGTTTGAAATAAGTAAAGTAATTTGGGTAGAATATTCATTTTGATTGTTGAAATTTTCCCTAATAATGAAAGCTGTAATTTCCCCCATCTATCCAGGTCATTTCCAATTTGTTGTATTAATTTTATATAATTATCTTTTTTAGTGCTGAACATCTTGCCCTTAACCAAACGCCCAAATATTTTACCTTTTTTACAGTTTGGAGCTCCAATCTTTCTTCTAATTCTCCTTTCTCTTTCACAGTTAAATTTTTGACTAGCATTTTGTTTTTTTTCCTTATTAATTTTAAGTCCCGCTATCTCCCAAAATTTCTCTATCTCTTGCAACAATATAGGTCCAGATTCTAGTGGGTCCTCAATAAAAAATATCATATCGTCTGTGAATGCTTGTAACTTGTATTCTTCTTGTTTAATTTAGGTTCCTTTTATTTCAGTATTTGATCTAATTCTTATTAATAATGTCTCTAGAATCAGAATAAAAAGTAGAGGTGACAGTGGACATCCCTGCCTGACTCCTTTCATTATCTTAAATGGATTTGTCATCTCCCCATTTATTATTACATTTGCCTTTTGAGTGGAATAAATCGATTCTATCATCTTCTCAAATCTCTCTCTGAATTTCATAGTTTTACTTTATTGAATCATAAATTCCCAGTTCATGTTATCAAAAGTTTTTGGGCATCCAGAAAGACAAGAGCTGCTTGTCTTCCTGGATGTGCCTCATAATACTCCAATATATTAATTACTATTCTTGTTTACTATTACTATTCCTTATTTGTCTCATTGAGAGGAATCCATTTTGATCTGCATGTATATCTTCATTTAAAAATTTTTCAGCCTTTCTGCCATAATATTCATAAATATTTTATAATTGGCATTTAGAAGAGAGATTGGTCTATAATTCTTAATTTGTTGAATATCAGTACCCTCTTTTGGAATCAAGGTAATATATGCCTCCTTCCATGAAGCTTTGCCTCTATCAAAACCTCATTGCAAATTTCCTATAATAGTCTTCCAAGTTCTTATAAACTTCCCCTGGCAATCCATCTGGTCCTGGAGTCTTATTATTTTTTTGTTTTCGGATTGCTTCTTTTAATTCAATTAGTATTATTTCCTTATTTAATAATTCCCCTTTTTCTTCAATTAATGGAGACATAGTTTCTCCTTTTAAATAATCATTTATTTTTCCTTTTACTATCTCTTTCTGTCTATAAAAGTTTTCAAAAAATTCTTGTGTAATTTTCTTTTTCTTATCAATATTAGTTTCCACGATTCCATTCTCATCTTGTAACTGGTGTATTATTCTTTTTTCTTTTTCTTTTTTTTTAATTTATAGGCCAACCATCTCCCTGGCTTGTTTGCACATTCAAAATAATTTTGTCTTGCAAATTTTAAATTTCTTTCCAATTCTTCTTGATCCAAAATATTCAATTTATGTTCTGCTAAGGCCAATTTATTTTTAATTTGTTCTTTCCCAGGTTCCATTTGAAGTTTTTGTTCTAAATCTTTAATTTCCTCAGATAGTGTACTATGATTTTCCCATTTTTCCTTGTTTCATTTTGCAATGTAGGCTATCCTTATCCCCCTTAAATATGCTTTCATAGTGTCCCACAAATTTTGTAATAAGGTATGCTGTTTTTTATTATCCTTAAAGAATAGCTCCAATTCTTCTGAAATCTTTTGGATATATTCTTTTTCTTTTAAGATTTGTGGGTTTAGTGTCCATCTACCTCTCTTCCTTTTTTGTCCTTTCCATATTATTTTAAGAGGGTTATGGTCAGCCCAAGTATTTGATATAATCTCTATACTTCCGTGATGTCATGATGTTATGCTGTGGCGGTGCAGAGGGACAACGCTCTGTTCCCTGTGCCAGAGTTTTTGTGTTTGGTGGCTGTCTGAGGCAAAGTTTGGTCCCAGAGGGACTAGCAAGGGTAAGGGGAACTCTCGGAGGCAGTGAGGACAGGTGCAGTTTCCAGCTGTGCTAAGAAGAGAGCCTTCAGCCCGACACAGAAGAAGCTGACCTTTATGGCAGACCTGGAAGCTGATGTGCTGATTTGAAGAAGAAGGAAGCAAGGAGAGAAGATAGTATAGCAGCAACAGGTGAGCAGTGGATTTAATCAAGTTTAGAAGATTGGTGAAGACATAATCAGAGGAGCAATCAAGAAGATAAGTGAGTCTCCAAATAGAAAAGGTTTATCCCAGAAGACAGGCTGCATTTCTATTAGGAGTAGAATAGCACTTAGAAGAAAAGACTAGCCAGTAAAACAGTAAAAGAGGAAATAAAAGAGACAGGAATATTGTTTTTGGGGAGAAATAACTACAGAATTGTTCTTCAAAGATCTAGAAGTTGAAGCTCCAACAGAAAGAGGTTTGACAGTTGTGAGGGGAAAGTGTGGGACAGTGACTGTGCAGAAAGTGTGAGACTGACATTGTAAGAAGAGATAATAACTGAGAACTGATTCAACAATGAGACCAACTGGAGAAACGATACTTAGTCCTTTGGTGAGTTGACTTACTTATATTTATTATTAACTATTAACTGCATTTATTGTATTTACTGTATTTATTAATACCTAGTGAATTTATTACTTATTATTTAATTGATATTAATTATATTATTAATATTTATTGTAATTATTAATTACTAGTACTATTTGGTAACAGTTATTAATATTTATTGATATCTACCCTGAAAAATAGAATTATATAGAATAGAAAGAGAGCAATATAAATCATAGAATTCATAGTATAGAGCATATTAATTAAACTGGATGGTAATTTGGGAGAATATATATAAAATCCTAGGAGAACAGTATAAAATTATAAAAGAGATGACCAGCATCACAACCCTGAAGACAGGAAAGAAAGTCACACTATTGGTGTCAATATCTAGCCCATCCACATCAAGCCAATGACTAATTGAAGGAATGCTTACCACTGAAAAAGCAAATACCATCCCCAGTATGCAGATGATGCAATCCACATTGTTGACAATACAGGAAACAATGGTTAAATTCCATGAAAATGTCAAAAAACCATGGAGAAATAAAATTGGAAATGAAAGAGATGAAAACAGAGATGCATAAACTTGATGACAGGATGGGCTCAATCCAAGAAGCAATCCAGAAAAATGAGGAAAAAATAAAAACAATTGAAAATAGAACGGAACAAAAAAAAAACTAGAAATGGTGGACCAGAAGGTGACAGGGCTGAATAAAGATCTGGAAGAATCCTTGATACATTTAGAGATGGATTGGGCCTCATTCTTCCTAAGGTTCCAGAACGTAACAGAGACAAAGGAAGAGGACCTGGGGATGTTGATGACAGAACTGATTGCAGAAACCCTTCAGTAGGATAAGCAAGAAATTTTAAATGAATTAGATGATGTCTACAGAGTGTACATGACTTATGCTAGACGCCATGGAGAAATACACATAAGATTTGCCCATAAAAAAGTCAGGGACATCATATATAAGATCACAAGGGAAAAACTGATGATCTACAAAGGGAAAGAAATAACTACATTGAAACAATTCCCTAGAAGAGTCCGCGAACAACAGAAGGACTACTGGTTTCTAATGACCCAACTAAGCAAGAAAAATATTCTATTCTGATGGATTACTCTGGAGGGAATGCTGGTTTCCTGGAATGATAAAAAGGTCAAAGTTGACAGTTTGGAAAAGGCCTAAGATCTCCACGACCAGCTAATTGGACCAGAGGAAGAATATAGTAGCAAAGAGGAGTTAGAATCAGCGAGTCAAGATGAACGGCAGGAGACCAGAGACAAAGAGCAAGAAAAGAAGAATAACATGGAGAAATAACATCAAGAAGAACGAGGAGTAAGAACGAGGACTCAAAGAGAAACCAGGACAAATAGAAGGCAGCAACTGGAACAAAAATAAAAAATGGAAGAAGAACTGAAATTAATATCTATTAATGTGAATGGCCTAAACTCATCATCAAAAAGAAAACAAATATTTTCCAAATTAGTCAAACAAAAAATGGATATTGTGCGCCTCCAAGAGGTGCACATTAAAAAACAAGATGCAAGATATTTACAGTGTAATAAATTGGGGAAAGTTTATTTAGCATTAGCAGAAGAGAAAAAAGAAGGAATGGCAGTATACATTAAAGAAGGGATAATAGTTAAACTGGTATACACAGATACAAAAGGAAGAATATTGATAGTTAAATTAACAATAGGGAAAAAATATATATTACTACTTGTTATATATGTGCCGAACAAAAACCAAAGTGAGTTCTATAAAAATGTGCACGACAAAATTATAGAAATGGGGAATGATAATGTATGTTTAATTGGTGACTATAATGCAATAGTGGACATTAAAAAAGATTATGCTAGTGATCAAAAAAATAAACATAAAAGGAATATATTACCCAAAACCTTTTTTTGAAATGTTGGATGAACTAAATTTGTTAGACCGATGGAGAACCTTAAACCCAGGAGAAGCTAAATTCACCTTCTATTCTAATCCTCACAAATCCTGGTCAAGAATCGATATGGCCTGGATAAATGAAGACCTAATCAAAAAAGAATTTTTTAAATTGAAGCATTCACAGATGATCTAGTGTTTATCATGGAAGATCCTGAGCAAACACGCCTGAAACTAATAGAAACGCTTGAGGAATATGGTGAGGTAGCTGGTCTGAAAGTAAAAGATAAAATGAAAATAATAGCCAAAATATGACCAATTAACAAAAAGAAAATGTAGCCAAAAATTTAGATATCCAAATAGTCCAAATAATAAAATACCTAGGAATTAATATTTCAGCATGCTGTTCAATGATCAAAGAAGATGATTATGAGAAACTACTGAAAAAAATAAAAGAAAGTTGGAACAATCTAAGACTGTCACTATTAGGAAGAATATCAGCAATTAAAATGAATATATTACCTAAAGTCATATGTTCTGTTTCAAAACATACCAATAAAATTAGATAAAAAATTCTTTAAAGATCTGAACAAATTGACGTTAAATTTTGTATGGCAGGGAAAGAGGCCCAGGATTAAAGACACTAAAGAAAGAGGGGGATTTGGTTATCCAGAATGGGAATTATATTATCAGGTGGCAGCATTGACCTGGATCAGAGACTGGATCAACCTAAAAAATAAAAGACTTTTATATCTAGAAGGACATGACCTACAACAGGGTTGGCACACATATTTGTGGCCCAGCAGAAATAAGGCCCATCAATACTTCTTAAGGCATAAAATTCGACAAGCCTTAATTTTGATCTGCAATAAAATAAAGCTTCAAAATTATATGGAAATACCAAGCTGGCTATCATCACTAGAAGCAGTAGTATATCCAAACCTATATAACTAGACAAAAGCTATTACATATAAGTATATTATAAATGAGGAGGGCCAACTAAAACAGAGACAGAAATTAAAACAAGGAGTAGCTCTGGAATGGTGGGCCTACCTCCAAATATAGTCAAAGTATGAAAAAGACAAAAAAATCAATCTACAAGGTTCAGCACTAGATAAAATCTTAATAAGATCAGAGGCCGAACAAATAAAGAAAATTTATAGATACTTACTTGACTATAAAATGTACAAAGAATAAGTCAAAGAAATGATGGTGACCTGGGCTAGGCACTTGGGACACAACATAAATTTGGATCAATGGCAGCAAATTTGGAAGCGAAACAAAAAGATTACACTAGCTACAGCTTACAAGGAAAACTTGTACAAGATGTTCTACAGGTGGCATCTCCTGCCAACAAGACTAGCCAAAATGTATGGAAATCAATCACCCAATTGTTGGAAATGTCTGAAAGAATGGGGCACATATTATCACATGTGGTGGTCCTGTAAAAAGACCCAGGAGTTCTGGTATAGAATTTGGTCATGGCTAGAAGAAATGACGGGGTTGAAAATTAGCTACAAACCTGAGATATTCTTACTGGGAATAATGGAAGAGAAATTTAGCAAAGCTGATACTTAAACATGTAATCACAGCAGCAAGAATGATATTGGCCCAAAATTGCAAAGCAAAAGAAATCCCTAGGGAGGATGAGATGATTAATAAGATATTATTTGCGCTGAAATGGATAGGTTGACACTAGAATTGAAAGATCAAGATGAGTCAGAATACCATAAAATATGGAATAAATTTTATCACTGGAGGGACATGAAAGGAAGTTCACAAAATGGAAATAAGAATTAAAGGTGAAATAGGGAAGATGTGAGGGACCTCATATTTGAGGAATAATAAGATAAAACTAAAACTGTAAAATTTAAAGGTACATATTTATATAAAGTATATATGTGCATAAATGTACATAACCTTTTTGTTTTCTAAATGCAATATGTAATGACAGAAATGTATGTCAAAGAAGACCACCATGTTCAATGTTTTTAATGTGTATACCCAATAAAAATATATTTTTTAAAAAGAAAAAAAAACAATTGGTCTAGCAAATGTTTTGTATGCTCTAATTAGTAGTACAATATTAACAGAGAAAAAGCTTTGTGTGATTAGGTTAACAACTCTTAAAGTCTTTTTGGCAATGTTGTTACAGTGGGCTCTAGCACTTAGATCATCAGAGATGAGAACTCCAAGGTTCTTGACTAGATGACCTACAAGTTCCCCTCCAACTCTGTTAATCTGTTAAAGGGTACATAGGATGTGGCACAAGTCAGTATGTAGGAATGCAAAGGGGTGCATAAGAGGCAACACACAGATTAAACATGGGGGTGCAGCATGGGTCAGAGGATGTGCATGGGAATGTGCAAATGGCCACCATGGAACAAACACAGAACTGTGGAGAGACTTACCCGAGCAACTCATGACCTTCCCTGCCAGCTTTCCCATTGTCTTGTAGGAAGCTGTCATTGAGCATTGGAAATGACAGTCACAATTTACTTGTCATGTTCTATGTACTTCAGTCTTAGCTAAATAAGCTAAAAATTAAGCTATGTCCTTTAACTAGGCATGGAAATTAATGAACTGTTATAGAATCCAATCCAATATAGTAAAAATGGTTTTTCCTTTTCCATTATGTTTTATTATACTTCCTAAAAACATGCTACTTCTCAAGAAGGTCTTATGTCAAGCACATGCAAATTTTCTCATGCTACTTGTCCTTTTGTGGTTGTTATCAATTAAAGGGAATGTTACTTTCTAAAATTTACTCAGCTGTTTAGCTTAAAAGGGAAATCACTGGCTTTTAAAACATGTTTACATCAGTAAATCCTTTCAGGGCAAGAACGAATAGCTAAATAGAACAAATAATAATTTATTTTGGGGGGTTCATTTCTAATCTTAATCCACATTTCTCAAGCAGTCAATCTTGACAATTGTTTTTAAGGCTTTTTGAGGGGTTATTTGGTTTTAAAGTAAGCTCTCACTGATACAAGAGTGGATTCTCCTCTCCTTCCTAAAATTTCTTCTGTTTCTCCCTTTGAGATTGCTGATATAGTTGGACAGCTGCACTCCATGACTTATGCTTTGACCTTGTGACCTTCTCTGCTCCTTTTAAAAAAGAATCCCTTTCAGAATAAAAGACGACTTTGGCTTTTCAAAAAAAAAAGCAACTTGCTAATTACAGACTGCTTCATTTTAAAGAAGAATAAATGATTCCTGTTTGTTATATTTTTTGGAGTAGTGGAGGTCAAGAGTCATTTCATTCTAATTGGAATTCTAAACCACATAAAATTGTTCACCTAAATTGTCAATGTTCTACCACTCTATTTTTATTTGACTGTTTTGTTTTGATTTAACCTTTCTTAGTCTGGTACCCTCCAGAATGATTAGATTACCATTCCTATGATGGCTAGAAAACATATAACTATAGTACCAGATATCTGTAGGGCACCAAGTTGGAACTTTTAAAATTAAACCAACTTGTTTAATTTCAAAAATATCCAGAAAATCAGATAATAGGAATCAGGATGTCATGCTCAAATGGATAATTATCAGGATTGAGGCTCAATGGATAAATTACCTCTGAATTAACAATAATCACACCCCAAGCATCATTTTTGTAGTTCCTTTTTTTTAAAGTTAACTATGGCTACTAAAACTGATAGAGAGAGTAAGGGAGAATTAATTATAAAAACAGGAAGACTGAGGTCTATCAGACATGAACTTAAATGCTTTAATAAGACAACACACTAACAGGTTTAAATATTGACCTTTCACACTGCTGCCTGAGTTAACATTGCATTCTCTAACCATAACCAACTACCTGCCAAGAAGGAAAGTTTCCATGTGGAAGGGAGGACTTCAAAGAAAAAAAAGAAAAAAAAATCTGATCTGTATGCACTATTCGAATTGGGGCTGGTCACGAACTCACACCTTACTATTTTTAAATATAAAGCTGAAATTTAATGTTTGTTCTTTAAAAAATATATAGTCTTAAATGAGCATCATGCCTAGTTTGTCCTACAGCAGGGGTAAGATACAGAGCGCATCGGATGATCCAGTGTTGCAATTGTACTGAGTTTTGGGATTAGTGGCTGGCTTTTGAATTAAGCCAGCAGTGCACTATTTGCTCTTGATGCACATGCACAGCTCATTTCATTCCAAGGTACATCAACCTATACATGGAGTCCAGCTTAATCCCAAGACATGAAAACATTTTTAGGAAGTCCAGTGTCTTCTGCCTCAATGCATGAAAAATTAATCACAGGCAACAGAACTGCTCTGGCCACATGCGAATTTTGGTTGAGATATAACTACTTACTTGGCTTTTGGAAATGAATTTTTAATCTATGTTGCAAATAATATTTTAAAACAAAACCATTAGAAGTGATTCATAGTTGATTGGTACTTTCCCTCCAGCTTTTCCCATTCTATACAATTTTAACAAAACCTACGTGCTGAGCCTGCATCAGGGATTGCTTTAATTCGTTGCCCTCACAGCATTTGCTGCAACCTTATTCTTCTCCTGTTGGTGGGCCGTTATCTTTTCAATACCTTTCACAATAATGCAAGGTGGCAAAGTTCTATAATTATGATAAGTCACTTATCAAAAGCATTTACTGCTTAAATGGCAATTTCTCTTAAACTGGCATGCTACCCCTCTCAGTCTAAAGGGTTCTTCATTCTTAATCTATCACTGCCTTGACTTGATGAGCTATCAGAAACAGCAGTAACAATTAGGAGCTAAGTAGATGCATCAAGAATCATTTATATGGCAATGCATTATTTAATATGAACTATTTGATGTAATTAATTTAAAAATTGCACTTTTCCTTCAGTCAGTAAAATGGATGTGAATTTGGTGAATCCAGAAACAAAAAAGCAATTTGTACTAAGCAGACAAAAATCAAGACAAAAGCTGTTTCCTTTGGATACTTTTAAAGTAAAGTGAAAATGATTTGTTTATCTTAACTCATACACACATACACATACATACACATGTGAATTGGAATGCTCAGATTGTTGTTTATTTTTACAGTTGAACAAACTTTTCTTGCTACAGAATAGTATAAAATTCCTAGAGAGAGGTCATTTGATACCTGAACCTTCAAGATTTGGTGACATATAATTTGAAGTTTGTGAGCCAAGATGTCTCTGTTGTTACTACTGCCTTCACATCTCCTCTTACACTTCAATGGCCACAAATCCCAGGAATTACAAGTGAAATAAAGAGGAAGTAGTCAGGTCATCTTTAATTTCATAGCAACTCCTTTTCTTCCTAAACCCAACGGGTGGCCAAATTGCACAGGTGATCCAAGATAGGGGAGATTGGTCAAGAAACTGTGGAGCTAATGCCAAGAATTCCTGTGATGGAGTCTTTGGGCAGAGAGAGGTTTATAAAAGGAAGATTTCCTTTAAAGCATGGATTAACATTGTAGGGCAGGTGGGGGTCAAACTTGCAGTGTCATGTTGTCATCACATGACATATTGTGACTTTTTCTCCCTTTGCTAAACTGGAGGTGGGCATGACTAGCATGTGATGCATCCAACACCCTTGTTGGAGGGCTATTCAGATATTAGGGGTATTTAGCACTGAGATAAAAAGTTCATAATTGAAGAGGTTTGAAATATGCCTTGGCAAGAAAGTTGCTCATAGCTTCACAACCAGAATCTAAATAGTGGGTGATCCTTACTAATAATGCACTAGATCTTTTCGTGACCCATGAACATTGCTGCTTTAATCATCTAGATCTAAAACTGGTCTAAGTTTTCTACTAGCCTTATATAATTCATGGAAAAGCCTTAGAAGGTTTGGTACAATGACATCCTGATATTTATCCCCCCTCCCACTTCAACCTAATTATTCCCTTTCTATCAGAACAAAACAGCAAACTGAACTGGATTATAGCATCTCAAACTGCTATAGGAAGTCATTCTTGTATTTCAGCATTAGCCTGCTAGCAGTAGGTGACCAGCAGTTCCAAGTCAGCAGGTTAGCAGGCGTCTAGAGAAAGATAATTATTTCTTTCATATCCTATATCAAAATGCAAATGAGATGCTGCAGGAAAAAAATGACCACCAGCTTTCTTACACCCATCCCCAGCAATTCAGTAACACTTTCTGCAAGCTTGTATTATGTAGCTGAGTTCTTTTCTCAGAAAGAGAAGCAGGTCAGATCTTTTTAATACTTGACTGGGAGACTGTCAGGAAATCACAGGGGCAGGGAAGATTAAAAAAAAATTCAGGACAAGACAATACCAACCTCTTCCCATACTATGTAAAAAAAACACTGTATGTCCGAGCCCATCAAGTTCTCAGGAGTCAAGCTCAGCTTAAGAGATTCTTAGCTTTATCCCATGTTCTTATTGGCTTATATATACACTAACCTGAACTAAATATTTCTTAATATGCTATAGTCATTAGATGTGATTACTGCAATGCATCATATACTGATTGTCTTTGAAGAATTTACAAACTTGTTTAGCCCAGTGTAGAAACAAAGGTATTAATTGGAGCTGTTTGTTGGGGATGCATCACATTCATTTCCTAACAGCTGCACTCATTTCCAGTTTGCTTCTTGGAAAAGTTTCACATCATGTCAAAAATATCTTGGACTAAAATGATTTTTAAAAGTCTTCCCATTTGGAATTGTCATTTTACATCTGGAAGGAAAATTTTCTTCATAGCTAGAATATAGGAGAAAAGTCCTTCCTGTGGCTGCATCCAACCCAGAGACTAATTTCAGTTCCTTTCTATGGAGTATTATAAAACTTAACTATTTACCTACAAGTTTTTGTCTGCCTGTTGATTTCTTTTACACTTTTAGTATTTTATCTGCTGCTTTGAATGAGATTGTTAAACAGTAAGGGTGATACCCAAAGAGTAAATAAATTCTTAAAAAATACATAGGATGGCAGTCAAAAAAGCCAATGCATTAACTGAGGGATACAATCAAGATCAAGTGAGGTACTAATACCACTCTATAAAACCTTAGTAAGACCACACCTAGAACATGCATCCAGTTTTGGTCACCACACTATAAAAAGATGTAGAGACTCTAGAAAAAGTGCAGAGAAGAGCAACCAAGATAATTAGGGGATTGGAGACTAAAACATGATGAACAGTTGCAGGAACTGGGCATGGCTAGTCTAGTGAAGAGAAGGACCAGGGGAGACATGGTAGCAGTGTTCTAATATTTGAGGGGCTGCCACAGAGAGGAAGGGGTCAAGCTATTTTCCAAAGCACCCAAAGGACAGACAAGGAATAAAGGATGGAAACTGATGAAAGAGAGATTCAACCTAGAAATAAGGAGAAATTTTCTGATAGTGAGAACAATCAACCAATGGAACAGAAGTTGCCTTCAGAAGTTGTGGGAGCTTCATCACTGGAAGCTTTCAAGAAGAGAGTGGACTGCCATTTGTCAGAAATTGTGTAGGCAGGGGTGGGATTCTACCGGTTTGGGTGAACCAGTAGCTTCGAAGATCAGCTGAGAGAGAACCGGTTCACTCCCACAAGCAGCTGTTGGGTCCACCCGCCCATCCTGGCTCTAATCTGTGCTTTATTTCTGGGTTTTCCAGCTCAGCTGCTTCACGTGGCACAGCGGATTGCCATGCGTCAGCTGTTTTACACACAGGGCTTGCAGCAGAAGATGAGTTGAAAACACTGCATGCACTCACCTAACTGGTTGTTACACTGGTTGAATCCCACCCATGGGTGTAGGGTCTCCTGCTTGGGCAGTGGGTTGGGCTAGATAATCTACAAGCACCTTTCCAACGCTGTTAATCTGTAAAAAAAAAGAAGTGCCTTTCCTAGTTTTCAGAGACCTATTCAACAATGTTAGGGACTGAACATGTATGTTTTGCATGTAGATCACCACATTGATTTAAAAACCTCCTCCATTAAGTAGGGATAAAAAAATGTCTTTCAAATGTATCTTTCAGAAAGTTAAATTAGTAAAGTCAGATATCAGTGAAAAGAGCTTTTTGAAAAACACATTTAATTTCAGTAAGAAAAAGAAGAGTTCCAGATGGGATGGTTTTCCATGGAAGGATAATGAATGAAGACTGTATTCCATGGAAAGAAAAGAACGTAGCTCCTGTGTCTCGCAATTATCTCAGATTACGTTTTCAAAGGACCCACTGACTTCCAGGAGAGAAATATAAGCAACTGTTATATAATTCTGTACATCGCCAAGGTGTACATACAAATGTTGGTCAGTGAGAGGAGAGAATGAAACACAGACACCAGCTGTGAAGCTTACTACACCTGCCTATAACCTTGTAAGAGCAAGCAATTGCAAGCTCTGCATCTGATTCTATCTCAAGGGAAATATTGAAAATGGGAAGGTGATTTCAGAAAACAAAAGCTTCCAACTGAGAAGATTAATTTGAACAGTAGCATTGAAGAGATTGATTGGACACTAGGTGTGTATGAATGTGTTCAAGAGAAAGAACATGACTATAACAAATCTCAGAGTGATTATGAGCATGAATTAATGAATTATTTCCAGGTTTGGAAAAATGGACAAATGTATGCAAGTCTACAAGTTGAGTTACTCAATTCACCTTTGTTCAAAGATTATTTAATACCCTCTCAGTGCTGTAATAAATAATATTGTAATGGAGTAGTTGTTCCCTTGTGTAACTCATTTAAACCTTTCTTGTTACTGGCTAGAGAAAAGCAAAATTCTAGATGTTCTTTTAAGACTTCTTTTTAAATTTAAGCAAACTTCTAAAGATAGGGCAGAGATTTCTAAAGATAGTCTCTTCCTGCTCTGTTTCTCCTCATTCTTCTAGAAATGAATTATACAAAGACAATTCTCCCTTAGCCTTCTGAGATTTGTCTTAGTGTCCTTTAGACTAAAAATGCTGTTCTTGTACCAAGAGAAGGGCTTACAAGAATCAAAATACTGATTATTTTTTTAGAATCAGCACTTATTTTTGCCAGAGTGGTGGCCAAGCTTCCTTGGGAGATATATCATATTAATACTGATCATTAAAGGCCTTGGTGACTGACCTCTGCTTCTAGTGAAGAGCCTATGTTGCACACCAATAGTTTGCTTACCTGAGATGACTCAGACAAAATTATTGTTTGAACTAAAGTAGTTTACAACAAAAGTGAAAATGACGAGCAAATGAGAGCAACAACTTTTGAAAAAGTAGAGCAGTCTCAACTATAGAATCGGTTTGTGATTTTATCACGTAGTCAGAATAAAAATCCCTTGCCTGAGGTGTCACAGATGGAAGGAGAAAATGGTACTGCATTTCTTAACAGGAAAGTTCTCCAACTATGTCCAGGGGCCAAAAGGGCATTGCAGAATTGGCCAGATCTCATGTAATTTTTTTCTATGTGAAGAGATTAAATATTGCTTGACAGTCTTCTGCAGTACTTCCCGTAGAGAGCCTCAGGGCAAAGAATCTCTCTTTCCTGCAAATCCGTGACTTTCACATTTCTATTTTCCCTTTCTTCCTGGAGATTAAATAACACAATCCAGTATGAAAATGCGTATCCATCACTCCTGGGAAGATCTGACTAAGCAAAAAGTTTCCCATAAAATGTTGCCAAGTGATGACTGCAAACTTTGATTAATATGAGGTCACATGACTGGTTTGATTGAATCCTGGTTGTTTTCTTTGCAGCTTTTCATAACAACTGAGAACTCACAGAGCATTAGCAACCTTGCTCTGTTAACCCTGTTATGAATTAGACTACTACAATTTAACAAATTCAATACTCTAAGGAAGCCTCCAATATGAAAGTTGGAATCTGTTTAGGAATCACATTCACACAACCTAATTTTTAAAGTGGGAGTACAGAAGTTAGGAACAATTTGCTCTCTCCAGCCTCAACTGGTTATATTTATTCATTCATCAATCTATTTACCACATTTTAATTGATTTTTTTTCAATTAAAAACACATTTAACAGATAACAAGCTTACAAAAAACAGATTTAAAAACACCATCTATATTTAAACTTATATTTTTAAAAAACATATTGTGTATAATTTAAAACATCACTTGATCAGAAATGTGAGAACTAATAGGAGACCAACTAAATAAAGCCAGCAAAAGCCAAAAGAAAGCCATGTTTTTATCTTATTCCTGGAAACAGAGATAGTTCAGACCAGACTGAGTTCAAGCAGTAAGGAATTCCACATTTTATGGGAGAGGCCACAAAATGACCTGCTTTTATGTGGATGAACTTCATAAAAGGAGGTAAGCCTCTTTATCTGTTCTACATGCTGGGCAAGTTCAAGAGGAAATTAGCTCTCTGTTAAGTATTTTGCTTCCACATTGTTTAGGATTTAAAGAGCCTACCCAACATATTGTTTGTTCCTGGAAACAAATGGACAATTATATTTTGACTTATAAGGATATGAAAACTGAGGTCAGTGGATGGGTCACGGTATGTTTCAGAACAGTGAACAGTTTGAAAGTGGTCTAGTAATGTCAGCCCAAGAAGCTATATCTAACTATGAAACCATTGCCATATAGATTAGGATGCTTATCTTGCAAATCTGAGTGAGCTTCCCCCTCCCTCACTTTATCTTCATGTGAACTAGGGTGGACATTTACTCAAACTAATTTCTTGAACTGGCTAGAGACCCTCTTATGCAGTGGTAGGATTCAAATTTTTTTACTACCGGTTCTGTGGGCATGGCTTGGTGGACGTGGCAGGGGAAGGATACTGTAAAATCTCCAGTCAGAGGTGGTATTTGCCGGTTTTCTGAACTACTCAAAATTTCCACTACCGGTTCTCCAGAACTGGTCAGAACCTGCTGAATACCACCTCTGCTCTTATGTAACCTCAACAGGTAGCAATAATTCACAGGCATCTAATTATTTCAGTCAATGTGCTGATCCCCTCCAAAATACTTAAATAATTTCATTGTGAAGGCATGTGGTAAACACTTTGGGTGATTGGGTGAGAAGATGTTGAGATAATAGCCTGCAGCTGGATAATGATGGGGTAAGAGGTACAGAAGGGATCCACCATAGTTTCTTGGGTTGTAAAGTAGATGGTGGGAAACTTATACTTTCAACCTTGAAGATTGTGTTAATATAGCTTTGCCATAAAGCAGAATTCGCTCATTTGGCTGTGTTTTCTATCTGGTGTACCTGTGTTTTCTATCTGGTGCTGGTGACCGCCTGGCAACAGGCAGCCTCGAGGGCACTTGACCAGGTTGTCCCCTTGCGGCCTCTTCCCCACCGCAGACCCTGGTCAGTTCCCTGGTTTTCAGAGGAGCTCCGGGGGATGAAACGGCGGAGAAGATGCCTAGAGAGCAGGTGGAGGACGAGACGTTCTGAATTTGATCGTGGTCAGTTAAGAGCCTATATTAGGACCTACCTGGAAGCGATCAGGGCAGCGAGGCATGTTTACTTCTCCACCCTGATTGCGTCCACTGATGATTGCCCTGCGGCCCTGTTCAGGGTTACCCGTTCCCTCCTCCAAATGAGGGAGGGGGCGGACCCTTTGCGGGGCAGTGCAGAGGAATTTAGTTTACATTTGGCGGATAAGGTCACTCAGATTCGGGCTGGCTTGGACTCGGACTGGCAGTGGTCTGATGATGAGGTGACGGCGGATCTGGTCAATTCCATCTGGGTTGAGTTTGACCCAGTCTCCCTTGATGAAGTGGACAGGATCATGCGGAGGTTGTCCTCCACCATGTGTTTATTGGACCCGTGTCCCTCCTGGTTGGTGTGTGCCTCTAGTGAGGTGACACACAGCTGGCTCCAGGCAGTTGTCAATGCTTCTTTGAGTGAGGGAGTCTTCCCCGCCACCTTGAAGGAAGCGGTAGTGAGACCCCTCCTCAAGAAGCCTGCTCTGGACCCAGCTGTTTTGGATAACTATCGTCCAGTCTCCAACCTTCACTTTTTAGCGAAGGTTGTTGAGAGCGTGGTGGTGCAGCAACTTCCCTTGTTCCTGGAGGAAACTGATTATCTAGACCCGTATCAATCGGGCTTCAGGTCTGGACACAGCATGGAGACAGCATTGGTTGTGCTGATGGATGATCTCTGGAGGGCTCGGGACAGGGGTTTTTCCTCTGTCCTAGTCCTATTAGTCCTCTCAGCAGCTTTCGATACCATCGACCATGGTATCTTTCTGCGGCGGCTCCGGGGGTTGGGGGTGGGGGGCACTGTTCTGTGGTGGTTCTCCTCCTACCTCTTGGACCGCTCGCAGTCGATGTTGGCAGGATAGCAGAGATCGGCTCCAAGGGCCCTCACTTGTGGGGTGCCACAGGGGTCAGTCCTCTCACCTCTCCTGTTTAATATCTACATGAAACCGCTGGGTGAGATCATTCAAGGTTTTGGGGTGAGATATCATCAATATGCAGATGATACCCAGCTCTATATCTCCACCCCAGGCCAGATCAGTGATGCTCTCTCTGTGATGTCCCGGTGCCTGGAGGCGGTACGGGTCTGGATGGGGAGAAATAGGCCCCAACTCAACCCGACCAAGACGGAGTGGCTGTTCTTACCGGCATCTTGGTTTTCTGGTGATGTTCCATCTTTGGCCATGGGGGGAGAGGTGTTGCCCCCCGTGGATAGGGCGAGGAATCTGGGCATCCTCCTGGACCCACAGCTCAGTTTGGAGGAGCAGGTGGGGGCTGTGGCCAGGGGGACTTTTGCCCAGGTTCGGCTGGTTCGCCAGCTCCGCCCTTACCTGAGCCGAGATGCCCTTCAAACGGTCACTCATGCGCTTGTCACTTCCAGAATCGACTACTGTAATGTTCTCTACATGGGGCTGCCCTTGCGAACTACCCGGAGGTTACAACTGGTGCAGAATGCAGCTGCGTGGGCTGTGATGGGAGTATCCCGATACTGCCATGTTACACCCCTCCTGCGTGACCTGCATTGGTTGCCGGTTGCCTCCCGGGTTAGTTTCAAGGTGCTAGTAACAACTTATAAAGCCCTAAATGGCTTGGGTCCAGGGTACTTGCGGAAACGCCTCCTGCCAGCATCACATTCCGATCGCCCTGTTCGCTCCCACAGGAGGGGCCTCCTTGGGATACCATCAGTTAGGCATTGTCGGCTGGCGGTTCCCAGGGCTAGGGCATTCTCCGTGGGAGCGCCCACCCTTTGGAATCAGCCCCCCGTGGATCTCCATTTGGCTCCTGATCCGGGACCTGAAGACCTGGTTGTTTTGGCTCCTTCTGCCGGGACCTGAAGACCTGGTTGTTTCAACAGGCTGGCCTGGAATGACCCGGGTGGGGAGTTTTAACTGTTTTAATTTTTAAGGTTTTAATGTTTTATTGCTTATCTCGACTTGTTTAGGTTTAATTTGTTTTTAGGTAAAACTATATGTAAATATGTGCCATCTATATGTAAATATGTGCTGTTTTATTGTTAGCCGCCCTGAGTCCTTAGGGAGAAGGGCGGCATACAAGTCAAATAAATTATTATTATTATTATAAGATTGACATTCATCAAATTGACTCCTTCAGAACTGGATGAGCATAAGCAATCTCTTTGGCAGAGACACATCTTAATTTTGAGACAGGCCATCAAATAATATGTACTCCAACCTATAATATACTTTTTCCACATACTGTGTCAGCCCTTTGAGATAAGCCAGGTCAGGGAAAAAATGCTACCAAGGCTATAGCAACTCTGCTTCATTGTTATAGGTCAGTGACGGCTAATCTTTTCCATGTCACATGCCGAAAGAGTGCTCACGCTCGCATGCCTGCACCCATGATGCAATGCATGTGACCCCCATGCACCTGCAATCACAACACCTTGCCCCCCTGTGCATGCACACATGACCCTCTGCATGCACACTGTGTCCCTCTGCATGCATGCATAACCCCCTGTGCCACGTGCCTCTGCACATGGGGCCCTGCGCACCTCTATGCATGTGCATGCCCCACCCCATGAGCATGCACGTGCAGCAGATAACCAACAATCAGTTGGCTGGGGGGGCATGCGCATACACAGTGGAGCTCTTCCAGGCAACCTATCGCGTGCTGGCAGAAATGACTCTGTGCCACACGTTCACCACCACGATTATAGGTTATGATAACAGATTCCTGAAAGCCTGATGGAATTTCCATATTCCCCTTCTCAGACAAAGTGAATAAAGGTGGGATTATCTTGGTTTTTTTCCCCCTCACCCACTCTAATTTCCCAGGGCTAAGTTGATGTTTACTCAAACACTCTTGCATTCCTTCTTCAAGGTTATCTCTGTATTTCTCCATATACTCTGTCTGTGGCTCTGGACAGGACTAAGTATGTGAATATAATGACAGCCATATATTTATTTATTTATTTATTTATTTATTTATTTATTTATTTATTTATTTATTAATTATTGGGACTTGTATGCCGCCCCATCTCCGAAGACTCGGGGTGGCTCACAACTAAGAAACAACAGCAATAAATAATTAAAAAGAGATTAAACCCAATTACAAGCCCAAACAAATTTAAATTACGTCCAAATTTAAAATACATTAAAAATATAAAACCACCCCCCCCAGGAAAGAAAAGGTCACAGCCCGGATTGGTCAAACAACCAGGTCTTCAAATCATGGTGGAAGGTGCGGAGGTCAGGGGCCAGGCAGAGCCCCAGGGGGAGCTGGTTCCAGAGGTCAGGGGCCGCGACAGAGTAGGCTCATCGTCGGGGGACTGCCAGCCGGCATTGGCCCACCGACGGGACCCCAAGGAGTCCTTGCCTGTGTGCTTGCACAGGGCAGTTGGCATTCGATGTCGGCAGGAGTCGCTCCCTTAAATATTGAGGACCCATGTCGTGAAGGACTTTGTATGTTAAAACTAAAACCTTGAATCTCACCCGGAGCGCAACTGGCAACCAATGCAGGCAGCGCAGCGCAGGAGGGGGGTAACATGGGAGAATCGGGAAACTCCCATCACCACCCGCGCCGCCGCATTCTGCAGCAGCTGCAGTCTCCGGATGGTATGTAAGGGCAGTCCTAAGTAGAGAGCGTTGCAGTAGTCGAGTCTAGAGGTAACAAGGTATATTCTTGTTGGCTAACTTAAAATACACACACATATAACAGAGTTTCTCTTGAACTACCCTGTCCAGACCAGAAAAAAGTAAGGCAGTTGAAAAGGCAGCATCCACAAGCTGCATATCAGAAAGACCAGATGACTGAGTGTGTACTCCATAGTAGAAAAAAATTCATCAGCAAAAGTATTATATATTGTCATGCTAATTCTTTATAAGCACCGTCATGCAAGCTGACTGTATGACTGATTTTTCAGCAAAACAAAACCTAGATTGGTATACTGTTGCTGGTAGAGGCTTGGAATTGGAAGTAGGGAGCTTTGCTCTGTCTTAGAAAAATCAGGAAAAGGGCCTCTTGATCTTTCTTTCCCAAATTCCTTGGATTATGTCCAGCTCTTGGTGCCTCTAGAAATTTTGCTGCTCCTTTTATTTATTACTCTGTTAGCATATACCATTCCAAAATGTAGTTTGAAATGAGCTAGTTACCATGTTAGGGCTAAAAATGGAACCCTCATGTTTTATGATAACTGGAATATTAGTGCTCAGAAATAAAGTGTATTAATTTAACAAGCTTAAGTCAAAGCTACCATCAAAGTGGGATGCAAGAGTTGTGAAGGTGAAGAACTGAATTGGAAATAATAGTTCCATGAATCAAATAGGACATGCACAGCTGGGGAGCATATTCAGATTTTACTTCCTATAATGCTGCACATATAAAAGAAATGAAAAGGATTCAGGGATGGAATGGAAGACAGCTGTGTTTATAGGCCTAGAAAAGTAATGGACACAAAGAAGAGACTGAATAAAGTGGAGTGGAGAGTAGAAAAGTGTTAGCATGATGGCAGCAAAAGGATTGATAGAAAGATTTGGAACAGGGCTGTGATGGGAACTGAGTTTTAGGATTTTGTTTTTCAAGTATTTAGAAACCAGTAAGTTGTTGCAATGAATAGAACTTGCGGTGGTGATGTCATGGCAGTGCAGGGAAAGGAGAGTGGACTCCATTCCCTTGACTCAATTTTCATGTCTGGAGGCCCTCCGAGGGCCCATTGAGCTTGGAGGGATCCACGGACCAGTGGGGAAGCCCAAGGAGCAGCAAGGAAGAAGGCAACCACCCGCTGCAATGAAGGGAAACCCCTCAAACCTGGCCTGAAAGAGTCCAGTCATTTCTACTATGGCAAACCTGATGTCGTGATGACCAAACGTGGACAAGAAAGGAAGAATTGTGACAACAGACTGAGACATCAACGGAGATTGGAGGAGCCCAGCACCACAGAAAGGAAAAATTTCTAGCGGAGGAAAGAAGGTCCTGAAATACTTATGGTCAAAAACTGAGTCTCCAACTGAGGGGGGTGAAAATCTTGAGAGCTAGTGACAATCCAGCAGTGTAAGCAGTGTTTTTAAGAAGAAGAAAGAGCTTAAACAAAGCAGGAGGATCAGAACAAGGGTGGATGCTAACATGAAGAGGCAGAGATAGAGCCAGGCAATAAGGAAGACGTGCATGTCTGGTGGGACAGAACTGTGTTGGAATAATATTTGATTGAGAAAAGTTGGACGGTTAAGCGTTTTATGAGAGGAATTTATCTAGAGTGAAGACAGGACTATAGTGCAGGACTATAGCGAATGGCAAGGGGAAAAAAAGAACTACATGGCTGATGCAATAAACTGTGTGGATCGAAATAGCTGTAATCTTAATAAGTGTTAATGATTTACCATAACTATAGATATTTATATATACATTTATTATACATACCCTTCATTTCTGAAATATATAATTAGATATATAATTAGATTATGAATTAGAGGTGATAACTATTGAGGAATGGATTGTTGATTGTATACTTTGGAATTAACATCTTGATATGCTTTTTTGTTATTTAATTCTTAATTCAAATGGTTTCTTTCTATTGGATTTTGTTTTTTCCTTTCTATTTTGAAGTGTAACATATATCAGTTAAGTGTTTAACATTATCTTATAGATATTATCCGTTATTATAATATTTCATTATTCCAGACTATTCTATTGTCCTATCACTGTTGAAATATAGGGCAGCTATTATAGATATTTATTATAGTTATTATATTTACATTTACCAGATTGATTATATTATGATTTGGATTAAGATATGAATGTGTTAACTGGTTTAGAAGATTAATTGATTTAGAGAAGAGTATATGAACACTGATGAATGGACTTTTTTATTGAACTCTTTTTGGTGACACAATTGGTCAAACATAATATATTGCTCCAGTGGCTCATACCTGAAGGAATGCTGACCATGTGGCAGGACAAAAAGATCAAAATAGATAATATAGACAAGGCACAAGAATTCTACGATCTATGAGGAAGACTACAGCAGTAAAGAAGAACTAGAAAGAAGAAGTCAAGAAGACCAACAACCAGAGGAAAAAGAGATAGATCAAGAAGAAAGAAGTAAGGAGGAAATGGAACAACCTGAAAGAGAAGAGATAAGAACAAGAGCACAGAGAAACACTAGGGCAAACAGAAGACAGAGACAAGCCTACAAACAATAAGATGGAAGAGGAGATTAAGTTGATATCAATAAATATCAACGGACTGAACTCTCGCACAAAAAGGAAACAAACATTTGCAAATTTATCAAAACAGAATGTAGATATAGTATGCCTACAAGAACTGCATATCAAGAAGCAACATGGGCTAGAACATGCAAAGCTAGGGAAACTTTATGTATCATTGGCTGATAAAAAAAAAAGAGGAGTAGCAGTATATATTAAAGAAGGGTTAAAAGCTAAACAAATCTATTCTGATGATAATGGAAGAATATTAATGATTAAAGTAATGATACATCAAAAACAAATGTTACTGGTGGTAATCCAAATGATAACCAGTAGGAATTCTACAGTAAATTGTATGGAAAAATATTAGAAACAAGAAAGGGAAACATATGCATAGTGGGTGATTTTAATATAGTGGTGGACATTAAAAATGATTATACAAGTAACAAAAAAAATAAGAAGAAAAGGAAAACTCTACCAAAGTCATTTTTTGACATGACACATGAATTAAACTTGCAGGATATTTGGAGAGATTTAAACCCAAAAAAGAAGAAATATACTTTCTATTCTAATCCCCACAAGTCATGTTCAAGGATAGATATGGCTTGGATGAATCGGGAAATGGGAAGTAACAGATACAATAGAAATTATGCCAAATACATGGGCGGACCATAATCCCCTGAAATTAATATGGAAAAGCCAAAAGAAAAAAAGATGGACATTGAATCCACAGATTCTAAAGGAAAAAGAATACATCCAAATTATTAGAAAAGAACTGGAATTATTCCTTAAGGAGTATATGAAACATCATACAATGTTGCAGAATCTATGGAATACTACCAAAGTGTATCTATGTGGAATAATGATAGCATATATTGCTAGAAGAAATAAGGAAAAATGGAAACAACAAAAATGCTACAGGAAGCTCTGAAAAAATTGGAATCTGCATTACAAAAAGAACCACAAAATGATAAAATTAAGGGAGAAATGGTTCTAGTCAGACACAAATTGAATCTATTGACACAGGAAGAAAGGGCACAAAACTTAAAATTTGTAAAACAAAATTGTTTTGAACATGCTAACAAACCAGAGAGATGGTTGTCATACAAGTTAAGAAAAGAGAAAGAGAAAAGATTAATATAACAATTGCAGGATGAAAACAGGAGCCTCCAATGTCGTATGGAAGAAAAAAAAGTATTACACAAAAATATTTTGAAGGGTTGTATAGACAGGAAAAAATAGCAAATGAGAATATATATCAGTATTTAAAAAAGAAAGGTTTACCTCCAATATTCAAAGAGAAAAGAAAAATGTTAAATAAGGAAATAACCCTGATAGAATTGAAAAAGGCAGTATTAAAACAGAGAAATAATAAAACCCCAGGGCCCGATGGTCTTCTGGGGGAATTATAAAAGACCATGCATGAACCAATTGAATTATTAATGTTGGAGGTATACAATGGGGCATTGACAGAAGCTAAATTACTGGAATCGTGGGCTGCGGTCTATATTATTCTAATACCAAAAGAGGGTACAGACCACCAACAAATTAAAAATTATAGACCCATCTCATTGCTAAATGATGATTATAAAATATTTACCACCATAATAGCAGAAAGAATGAAAAAAATGTTAAACAAAATTATACATTCGGACCAAAATGGATTCTTACCCAAAAGACAGATTAGAAACAACACGAGGATGGTAATAAATGTTTTGGAATATTATGAAGCCCATCCGGAGAAATAAGCCACATTAATCTTTTCGGATGCGCAAAAGGCTTTTGATAATCTAAATTGACAGTTTCTTATACAACAAATAAAAGATATGAATTTTGGACCAAAATTCGAAAGAATGATATCAGCCATTTATTCCACCCAAAAGGCCAGTCTAATACTAAATAGAGATATTACAGGGAAGTTTAACATAGCTAAGGGAGTGAGACAAGGATGTCCATTGTCACCTCTACTTTTCATTCTTTCGCTAGAAGTTTTATTACCTTGGATTAGACAAAAACAAGAGATAAAAGGGATTAAGATTAAAAAAGAAGAATATAAAATCCAGGCATTTGCAGATGATTTAGTATTTTTTACAGAGGAGCCACAGGAATTATTTATCACAAGAAATAGAAGAATTTGGGAAGGTGGCAGGCCTTAAAATTAATAAAGACAAGATAAAAATATTAGACAGTCAGAAAGGAAAACTAGAGGAGAAAACGGAATTTTAAATTGCAAAAAAGGTTAAATACTTAGGAATATGGTTGACGGCAAGATGCTCCTCAATAAAAGAGGATAATTATAATAAATAATTGCAATAAATAAAGAAAGGTCTGGATACATGGAGGAAATTACAATTATCATTATTGGGAAGAATCACCACAATCAAAATGAATATATTACAAAATTGCTATACCTATTTCAAACAATTCCAGTAAAATTAGATAAATTTTTTTTGAGGAGTTAAACAAAGTAACAATGAAATTTATCTGGCTAGGGAAGAAACCTCGAATAAAATTAAAAATGTTACAGGATAGCAGAAGTAGAGATTGCTTCGGACTCCCAGTTTGGGAGTTAGATTATCATGGATAATATGCATTTAGCATTAGCATGGGTAAGACAATGGATAAATCTGAATAATAAAAGGATCCTATTATTAGAAGGTCATGATTTGCGGATAGGATGGCATGTCTTCATTTGGGAAAAGAAGAATAAAACACAGTCATATTTCCATAGACATCAAATGAGAAATGCACTTATACAGGTCTGAGGGAGAATTTAAAAAATCATTACATTAAAATACCCAGTTGGCTATCAACCACGGAGACGATGATTTATCCAAATATATTGGACTTAGATAAAATGGAAAGATATAGTGAACTGTTAGACAACCAAGGGAGGCTCAAAAGAAATCAAGAATTGAGAGATGAAGGAATAAACATAGATTGGTGGCCATATTTACAATTGCAAGTGAGGTATAAAAAAGATTTAGAAGAGTACGGCTTCGATAAAGAATGACAACAATTGGATAAAATTATATTAGGACTGGAAGAGAAATTCATAACAAAAATATATAATTATTTAAGAGTTAAAATGGAAGAAGAAATTGTTAAAGGGTCCATGATAGCTTGGGCAAGGAATTTTGGGTATAATATCAAACTAGAATGGGAATATTGAATGGGAAAAACTATGGACAAAAAATTATAAATTAACAATGTCCGCTGCCTACAAGGAGAACCTCTACAAAATGTTTTATCATTGGCATCTACTACCAGCAAGACTGGTGAAGATGTATCCAAATATGAGTCCAGAATGTTGGAAATGTAACAAAAACAGGATACTTTTTTCATATGTGGTGGTCATGCCCCGAAACTAGGAAATATTGAGTAAAGATCAAAAAATGGTTACAGGAAATAACAGGTCTTCAAATTGAGCTTAAACATGAACTTTTCTTAGTAGGAATAATAAGAGGAGAATTCAATAAAAAAGTTAAATATATTATATTGCATATAGTGACAGCGGCTAGAATTGCCTTTGCACAAAGTTGAAAATTGGACAGCACCCTTTCCGAGGGAATGGTAATAAAAAAAGTATTGGACTGCAGAGGTGGATAAGCTTACTTTAGAATTGAAAGACAGAGAGGAATCGGAATATTATGCAGTCTGCGACAAATGGTATATGTTAGGAATCTGTACATCAATTAGTTGGGTTAGCAATATATAAACCAACAATGTATGTTTGTAGCTTTAAAACAAAACCACTGTACTGATTTATACCATATTCCGATTGGTTGATTATATTGCAAATTACCATAAGGGGGAGCTAGAGATCACAGTTTACTCTCTCTGAAATTCTGTTGCTATCTAAGGTTCTCTGTTGTATTTATGCTGTGCTTATACTTTGATATCTTTGTGTACTGTAAATGACAAAGGCAACCGGTAGGAAGACTTTGTAATTGGATATTATTTGGACTGTTAAATGTATAAGACCTGGACCGTTTATTGGACTGTGCTATCCTTAGAGTAAACTTTAACTCAATTTACTGTATTTGTATGTGGCTGAATAATTATTCATAACTACTCTCATAAATGTTTCCATGTGCATATACTTGTTACTCAAGGGTTATTCTGTACATTTCATAACAATATAGCTGGTTAGATAGTAGAAATAAGGATTAAATGTATATATGCATGTAAATGTAAGTGTAACATCAATGTCACAGTGTTGTAAAGAATGCAAAAGAGATTTGTAATTTTGAAAAAGTGCAATAAAAATATAAATTAAAAAAGTTGTTGCAGTGAATAATAAACCAGTAGAATATGCCTCTCTAATGGATAGTTGCATTTTAACCAGCTGGGACACAAATGACACATGAATAAAGTAAATATAGTTATCCTGATACTAAATTTGTGAACTGTAGCCAACCTCATCACAGATGTGATATAAGAAACTCCATGGAATGCCAAATGCTCTTTAAATAAAATAATGCTTTTTAACTACATCAAAGTATATTTAAAAAGCATTAAAGCCTGGAAACGTTCTCTCTTAGGAGATATCCCAAAATCCAATAGAATAGAATAGAATAGAATAGAATAGAATAGAATAGAATAGAATAGAATAGAATAGAATAGAAGGGACCTTGGAGGTCTTCTAGTCCAGCCGCCACTCAACCAGGAGAACCTATACCATTTCAGACAAGTGACTGTCTAGTGAGTCTCTTCTTAAAAACCTCCAGGGCTGAAGTGCCCACAATTTCTCAAGGCAAGTTGTTCCATTGGTTAATTGTCCTCAATTACTTAGGCAGTTTCTCCTTAATTCCAGATTGCTTCTCTCTTTCATTAGTTTCCAACCATTGTTTTGGTGCTTTGGAGAATAATTTGACCCCCTTTTCTTTGTGGCAGCCCCTCAAATATTGAAATACTGCTATCATGTCACCCCTAATTCTTCTTTTCTTTAGACTAGCCAAACCCAACATCTGCAGCCGTTCTTCATATGGTTTAGTCTCCAGACCTTTGATCATCTTAGTTCTTTGAACTTTTTCCAAAGTCTCAACATCTTGGGTGAAATATTGTAATGGGTGAAATATTAAAGAGAGATCCAACCTAGAACTAAGGAGAAATTTCCTGACAGTGAGAACAATTAACCAATGGAACAGCTTGCCTCCAGAAATTGTGGGCACTCTGGGGAATGAGTAACAAAATTGATTGCGAGATTGGACAACCATATGTCCATAATAGTAAAAGGTCTCCTGCCCAAACAGGAGGCTGGACTAAAACACCTCCAAGGTTCCATCCAAACTTGTTATTCTATGTTCTGTGTTCTACCTCACAGGTTGTTATTGTGGGGAATTTAGGAGGAAGAAGAGTATTATGTTTGCTCACTGTCTTGAGTTATTTATTAAAAAAAATAACGGCAGTTAAAAAAAGTAAGCTGAAAGGTTGTTTTTGATTAGGTCAAAGGCACAATGACCTCATAACCAGAGGTTGCCCAGCCCTAAATATAACTGAAACATTCAGGCCTTGGAACTTTCCTACATTGGTGGGGAATGTAAACTGCAGAACCATGATATTTGAGAGATGTGTGTTCCAATGAAAGTCTAAAATGTGGCAGATGTTGACATTAATTTAATAAGCACACACCTCATCAAATTAGATGCTCCCCTAGTGAATGCTAATAACCATATGTAGATAACATTCCACATTTTCTTGAATACTATACACCTCTATTGTAATTTTTGCATGAGAACACTGGCATTCCAATTTAAGTCACTTTATTATTGTTCACTAAAGTTTGAAACTGGTAAAGGTTTGTCAAAAGAACATACAAAATATGACAAAATTAATAACAAAAGTAATTACCATAATTTTTTCAGTTCTTTTCATCTAAAAGAAAAGGTTTGAGACATGACAGAACCCTTGGGACAGTTAGAATTCTCACATCACCAATGCCTCTTTTCCATCAAAGCATTTACTAATTATAATTCCATAATTAGTACAATTTAACCAAGAAATTAATTTGCCATACAGGTAGAATCTTCTGAGGTTTTAACAGTAGATAAAATCTGAGAGAATATATAGCAAGAAAATATGGACAAAGCAATACCATAAATCTGTAAGACAGCTGGACTCTTGGGGGGTATTTTGTTTGAACATAAAATCCCTCAGTATCGCCGAGAATGATGCATGACTTAGAAAGCTACCTTTTCTTCCTTCTGACCTTATATATTCCTGGATTGTACAGTGGTATGTTAGGCAGATATAAAATATCTTCATTTCCTTATTCTCAGTTTCCTTTTTTTAAACACTGTTACTTATTGTGAGATGCTACTTTGACTTGCACCCTACTTTGATCATGTAAAGTCATGGTCATATTATTTGTAATTTACAAATAAAATTATTCTTTATTTTAGGATTTGCTAAAAAAAAACTTTCCTGCCATATTTAGTGTGAGAAGCAGGGAACAGCAACAGTAAGAGAGGAGGCTAAATTAGAAAAACCTGCTTACACTATGACCATAAATCTGAACTAATTAAATAAATGTGTATGTAAGTGTGCACGGTGGCTTTTCATTGGACACTGATTATAGTACAAATATGTGTTGTTTGTTTCCAAGGTCTCTGTGAAACAAGATTAACAGAGTTTCAGCTCTTCAGAAGAGTTGGAATGTGAAAGCAGACATGAGCTGAGTGGTTCACATGAGCTGAAGGATGGCATGAAGGCAAAGAAAGCATAATCTTAGTTAGCAAAGGAGAACATAATTGATTCATGAGGCCTGCTCTATATTTAACTATTTGTTATAATTCTATTAAATGAATGTTTCAATAAATACTAACAACAAAGTAACATTAGGCCTGACATTTCTGACCCTACAGAACTGAGCAACTGTCCCTGGGCCCATATATTATTGGGATGACTTCAATTTCTGAAATAATGTCTTGGACATGTAATTTAGAAAATGGTGCATACTGTTGCTTATGCTGAACACAATGTTTTGGGATGGGAAGGTGACTCCAAGTCAGGTGCCTGGACAAATCCCTGCATTTTTCTTGGTAAGATTTAGGAAGTGAAGGGTCTTGCCTCCTTCCTATAGATGAGAGAAAGTGAAAGGTACCTAGCTGATATCTTGCCTAAGGCAGGAATAGAACTCATGATCTCCCAGATTCTAGCCTGACGATTTAATCTCAAAATTGGCTGTCTTGGAAATTATAGAGTTAGAAAGTTATAGCAATCCATTCCATTAGTGGAGATTTAATGAATTATCTAAGTATGGAGCTACAGCATGAATGTCTTGGCTGTGAAAAAATGAATTTTTTTCCAGAAACTCTAGAGCCATTGATGTGGGACTGTGATTGCAACTGCTCCCAGCAGACCCCTTGTCCTCCATAAAGGATATCTCAAAGTGGCTAAACTCTCACAGAACAAGCTTCCTCAGCATCACAACCTTCCCCTACAGATCATGATTCTTGCTGACATGTTCAGTGACTGAAACTTCATCTCCCCCCCCCTTCCATTGGCTGTCTAAATTATTAACACAGCTATAAAGATGGCACTAAATCATCAACAGAAGGGCATCGTAACAAAATTGCAACATAATCTCTCATTTCACTGCCAGATGTCTGTTCAATGCAGATTTTGCTAAACAGTGGAATAATGGGAGGAGGGACAGACTCCTTAATTGCCTGTGAAAAACCATTTCTGCAGACACACTTGTGTCTGCATAAAAGAGTGACTGTGTATAAATATACAATGCAGCTTACCTGGGTAAAGAGGCATACTGTCTTTCTATGCCTTCAAACTGGAGGTGGTGTGGAGTCTCATCTGGACCCTTTCCAGACACCTGTGGAGAGCAGTATAATTAGTGATGAAGATCAATTATTCAACCCTGTTACTGAAAACTTTTCTCAAAAATGATAATCAAAAACAAATCAGGCTCTAGCATGCCAAAATCAACAAAGAAGAAATTCTGAGGCTCAAGAGAAATCCTCATTTGATCTTATTACTATTTATAACATTTTTCTTTTAAAAAATCCTTATTATTATTCCTTTCCCAAGCCAAAAAAGATGTTGTGAAGTTGTATAGAACATATTTTTGAAAGGAATCAAGAAAAATATTGCATAAAATAAAGCCAGTTATTGATAACCATTCATTATTGGTCATATTAAGATTTGGACCTAAATTAGCTTTATTGAAACTGTGGGACAGACTATAAAATGAACATGCAAGTATCTGATTATGTTTTCCAGGATATAAAACATAATACTGTCTGTATGGCTGCAACAGAACACTGAACCTTTGTCTTCCAAAATGCTAGAGAAATGTATAATAATCAACAAAATACAAATCTATTCTTCACTTATTTGGCAGAAGTGTTATGAAGAACAAATAAGAAAATAATTATGTTTGTTCAGTATTGGGGAAGCATTGTATTGTTGTTTTACAACAACCCATCTTCCTGCTCTAAACTGTATGTCCTGCAAAATGCAAAGCTGAAGAATACATAAGACAGTTATACATGAGGAAGAGTAAGTCATTCAACAGAAGTACAAATCTCTGCTCATCCTGTCATGGCCACTTAAAGTGATTACAGTCCTATCCACACAAGGAAAGTTGACCATTAAATTTAGATGCACAAAACACAAAAAGGTTTTCCCAATTTCACTTGTCCAATTAAAATACGTCTGCAAGAATAATTTATACCTCTACTATATTTTTGTTGTCATTTTCTGCTTGTTCCTCCCTCCCTCCTTGAGCACACACATTGAATCCAGTATATTGGCTGTAGATTTCTGGGAGTTAAAGCCCACACATCTTAAAGTTGCCAGTGTTGCGGAACACTGATCTATTGTACAGTATGGGAAGCTAATAAAGCATTTATGAGATGCTTCTCAGTAGAAAATGCGTTTGATTCTTCGCAAAATGGTTAATCCAGTTAAGGGAGTATGCTTAGATGTCCAAAATAACTTTGCACCTTAAAAGTAAATTTAAGATAAAGAATTTAAATAAAAATAGAAACAATTTCTGGACTAGAACTCGGATTCGTACTCATCCATAATTTTGGTAATTTTATGTATATAGTTTATATTTCAATTTCATGGTATACTTATGGCAGAACAGATTCTGACTCAATGCATTGTAGTTTATAATTTTATGTGGCTATTTATATCTTACTGACCACGCTTTTCACTATTTATCCTAGTTTAAAGCTTAATATTGATTGTAGTCATTCAAAGCTATACATGATATTCAGTCATTGATAATTTACTAATTTTTGGATGTTTGGAAAACTAATTTTTGGATGTTTTTAATATCCCTTGCCAACAATTTATGATTCATTTATTATTTTTATATGTTTACTCTTTTCTGTCTATATGCTGTGTTTATAAATATATATATAAATATATATAAATAAAGCATGCTACATGGCATAATAGAAAACTATGGTTTGGTGCATGGACATCCATGGGGAGAGCAGACAAGGCACAAAATATGCATAACAACATCGCAATGCAAACTCAGCTTCTTAAGTACTTGCATGCCATGTCACAATGCAATTACTAAGGAACATAACTTGTGGTATCTTAATACATATTTCATCACTTTCTGGTTAAGAATGATCACTTAAGGGACTGATAATCAGGGATTATCAGTTTTCTTTGCCTGAGTTGCAAGAGGAGATGGGAAATTTTGCTTTATTTTTAAACAAATGCAGATTAGATGTTTTGTCTCAACTCAAAACAAATCACAGCTATCCTTTTTATAGTTTAGGATGACTAAAAATGCATTTCCAGATGTGTATGTCCTATTGCCCTTGATTGCTGATAGGAATTGTAAATCAACAATATAAGGGTTGCAAACTGTGGCTAAAAATTCTTTTCTGGATCAGAATTACAGGTGGTATTCTGCAGGTTCTGACCAGTTCTGAAGAACCAGTAGCGGAAATTTTGAGTAATTCAGAGAACCAGCAAATACCACCTCTGACTGGCCCGGCCCCACCCCCATCTATTCTCTGCCTCCCAAGTCCCAGCTTAATTGGCTGGGTCTTCTTTGTTGCCCTGCACAGGAGAACAAAGCTGGAAAACAGGTTAGTGGGGTTCGGAGGGAATGGGATTTTGCAGTAACTTTCACCCAGGAGTGCGGAGGGAATGGAGATTTTACAGTATCCTTCCCCTGGAGTGGGGTGGGAATGGAGGTTTTACAGTAACCTTCCTCTGCCATGGCCACCAAGCCACGGCCACCAAGCCATGCCACGGCCACCACGCCATGCCCACAGAACCAGTAGCAAAAAAAACCTGAATCCCACCACTGATCAAAATTAAGATTATCTCTGTGTCTGGACATGAAAAGAAACCACAGCTAACTAAACATGGATTTAGAAGCTTTCAAACCTTTTCTTACGTCAGAATAGAAGACAGGAAGGATGGAGGGAGTTTATGGCCTATACATTCATACATAAACCATAGTTTGGCATTAAGTTCAAATCAGACTAATATTTGTGCTGAGAAATCCAAGGAAGGAACCTGAAGTGGAAATGGATCTCCGGAGGATCCTTTGCCACAAGAAGATCCTGGCTCTTGCTTGTAGCAGCATGGAAATTCCTCCAGGCCCAGCTGAAGAAAGAGAAAGTATCTCTGGAAGGACCTCTTAAATAGCCACACAATTTCCCCCTACAGATTTAATTTAAAGAAAAAATAAATTAAAACAGACTATTTTGTGAGGGCCATGGTGACTTAATGAAGCAGTCTTCTAGTCCAGGTTTCTTTCCTATATTTAAGTAGGGGGAAAACTTGGATTAGACAAATACCTGGATAAGTGGCTATTCCCTCTCCCCTGCAAAACCCCTTTTCATTACAAAGCCTGGCATTTGACTTCTTTCTCCAACTCTGTATCTCCTCACAGTTTTGCACTTTTTCACTTATTCTTTTAAAATAAAGAGCATACGAGCATTTTAAAAACCACCAATTTATTGTTGTTTACCAAAACTAACTTATACTTGTGCTATCTTTTTTTATTACAGTTGCTGTTATTCCTTGGGTGGAAGGAGGAGGAGGAGAAGGAATCCCCTTGCCAATCCTGTTTGTGTGCTCTAAGATACCGTTGCCATAGAAACTCACTGTGGATACAATTTGTAAAAATTTGGCTCACTACAGCTGTGAGATGCTGTGCTGAGGGGTAAAGTGGCCAGAGAGCTCTAAGGGCAGGGGAAAGCGCTCCATCGTTCCTCTGAGAGTCCACCAAGCCCTCCTTTCATTCACCATCTGTCTAGACACAAGTGAAGATGTGACCTCAGCAAATCAAGGGGAGAGGGAAGGGGGGAGCTGACCTAATAAAACAAGAAGGGAAAAATGCATTTATGGAGGGGAATGGGAAGCATATGCCTGCTTAGTTCTCATTATAGCTACTTGTGCTAATAGATATTTTCATGGGTGTTTTGAAATCCAAACAGGGTTCTCTCTGAGGTCAAGATCAAGCACACAATAGAAATTAGCATAATGAGATTCTAAACTCATTTTGTTTAGTGATTGTTGCTCTCCTAGCTCCTTCATGGAATGGATTAGCTTAAGCTTTGGATATAGGCTTTCAATACATGGGAAGAGGCTGCCTATATGTAAAACTAGCTCTATAACCATGCTTCACTATGAAACTATGTGATCGGGCTTAGTTTTTGGGAAGGAAAATAAGGGGGGGGGGAATTGTGCCTCTGCCTACCAGCATCCATCAGTATTCATCTGGCTAGCGTCCTGTCAGTGTGTGAGAGAGTTGAGGGCTGTTTGGAAACTGAAACATGGAAACTGAAACAGTATTTGCTGTGTGAGCAAGAAGGAGACAGCAAAGAGCCTGGGTGTGGCTTAGCTCAACTGTTCTGTACTAAAGCTGGTTGCTGCTGTGAAATTGAAACTGAAACTCCTCTCCCCTGCTTGTGTTTTGCATTTGGAACAGATTTCTTTTCAGGTGGGGAGGGCGAGTAGAACTCCTTAGCATCAGAGCGTGTTAATAATAATATATGAAATACTAATGCTCTGATGGTGATTTCGAAAAATCCTTTCTAAATGAGCACCCAGAAGCCAAGAGAAACATATGTGCCAAATTTCAAGTTTGTAGGCTTTACGGTTCTGGAGGTTTTGTGATGATGCATGAGTGGTATTTCGCTTTCATATATACAGATTTTAGTTACAGTAGTAAAAACTAATACAAGCCAAACTTATAAAAAGATAAGAGAAAGAGTGTGTACTCCTAGAGATTATTCACTTAGGAAGTGTCTGAATTCCACGAGAATTTCATAAGTTGATTGCACACAGCAGCAGCATCAATAACAATTTCTCATTTTTATAGAAATAGTTGTATTTGTAACACGTATGGGATCATTCAACTTTTCTGCTTAAAAATAACTAGCCACTCTGTTGTACTGAGTGCTGTCACATTCCCAACAGTAAAAGGTGGCATTAACCTACTGTCTTCCTTCCAGGATTGTTAGTATTTAATATTTTTTAAAGTAATTAATTTATTGTTGGTTGTTAGTTGTGAGCCGCTCCGAGTCCTTTTGGAGAGGGAGCAGCATACAAGTCCAAGTAATAAATAAATAAATAAATAAATAAATAAATAAATAAATAAATAAATAAAATAAAATCCACAGTCTTCCTGAAATGCTTTCTTTGTATCAGGAAAAGGGCTGAACAGATTTTTTTGCTCTGTCTTGAGATTCTATGGCACATTATTTAACTAAATCCTTCCAGATTTTCCAAGTTTCCTTTAATCCAAAAGGTACAAACTACAATTTCAAAATCCTTGTTTCCATTATAAAAAAACAAATAATAAAGGAAAGAAAAGAAGAAAGAAGAGAATGCTGGCATTTTCTCCACACAGAGAAAGGGTGTGTTCTTGCTTTTCTCCTTGTGATCAAAGCTGAAACAGTGATTTTGCGTTATTATAAGAGTCATCATTTCTGCCTCTAATTTGGATGGTTTTTAATAAAGCTTCATTGATTCCACTGAATGAAACCCCTCTTGACAAATGCAGAACATACACACTGATTACTAAATACGCAGCAATTATCATATTCAGCAGCACACTTTAATATCTTATTTATAGATGTATCTATCTATAATTTGCTTTAATTAAGTTGCATTGATTTTAATGACAGAAGTCATCTCTTGAAGATGGAATTAGGGTTATATAATCCCATCAATATCATTGCATCGTTGTTTAAAGTTACTTTTTATACTCATCACTGCCTAGAATAAGTTTTCCTTTCTAAACACCACACAAAAGACAGGATATCTTTTACTGCCACATCTACTGCTGTAGATGTGGACAAAATATACAAACTTTTGAATTACATAAAATTCAGCCTGTATTAATCAATAGACAAACTAGCAAATGCTACTGGAATAAAAGAATAGGGTCGGTAGCTTTTGACAAGGATAGATATGTTTTCTCACAACCCTTGATTCTCTATTCTCTCCCCTCTTCCTAGGTATGCACATGTAGGAATCCAGTGAAAGGTTCATAATCAGGAACAGTTGATAAGTTTTTTGAGCTATCCATCCTGTCTGGATATCTACTATCCTTTGCAGAAAAAGCAGTGGTGGAAATATCAATGGTTATTATATTTTTCTTTAAATCTTGCAACTGGCAGGGTGCTAAGTCAGGACTTTCCCAAGCAGGTAGTGTCCTAGTGCTACCAGCAAAAGCCCATTGTACAGCTATTTTGTCTTTCTCTCCCTCAAAAAAATTTATGTGAAAAGAAGAAGTCTTTTGGGGAGACTGAGTGGGGAGGCTCGTGTGTGTGTGTGTGTGTGTGTGTGTGTGTGTGAGAGAGAGAGAGAGAGAGAGAGAGAGAGAGAGAAGTCCAGACTTGCTTTGGATCTCTCATCGCATTTACTAAAAGTGGCACAACAATCCCCAAGTTCTCACTGTTTAGAAAAGCTTACTTCCACCTTTCCCTCTCCTCTGAATTACTTGAAAATATGGGTTACTTTAGATTCCTGATTAGTTTACTTGAGCTTCCCTATTCTCCCTCCTCCTTTTCATATAAGATTGTTGAGGGAGAGAAGGTTAAAGGTTATTTTCTCTTAAAAAGCAATGGAACATTTCTAATTTCTCTTTATTTGGTTCCTAAAGAAAAAGATGCTTAATGAAAGATTGGTGCTGAGTACATTCTTGTGCAAGTTTACAGTCGTTTTAAACACATCTGAAGACATTGAGTATATCTGCTCAGGCATCAAACAATTCTTATAACAAGCTCTGATCTTCTCTATAAGCATCAACTGTATCTCTGAAACGCCCATCTATTCAGGCTGGGCCTTGAGAATAGATGGTAGCAATGTGGTTTCTTTTTTTTCTGAAACAGAAAAACTGTTGCCTCTCAATGTTTTCATTAATTCTGTGCAATAATAAGAAAGAATTATGAGCATTTCCACTGGTAAGTCTTTAGATTATGATAACATGGCAATTTTTTCTTCTTCTATTTTCAGTTTGATAACTGTAGATGGAATCGGCAAGGTAATACCAGAAAGAATAGCCTCTTATTAATTTGTATATTTACATTGTCCTCAATATACACAAAAATATAAACATGCTCTATGATTGGGATTTTGGAAATATATTTATAATTGATTCGTGTGTTAAACAGTAGGTAGTGAATGAACTAAACATTCTTTAATCATTTACCCTTCCTATGCAAAATTATTCACTTGGCATACTGAAAGAGCAGCTAATTTGTAATGTCAAGAAATAGCTCATTTTTTAAAAAAATGCTGTTATTTTTAGTCACTTCCAATAACTAAAAAGCCCTTACAAGGCCTAACCGCAAAAATAATTAGAACTATGCTATATGAAATATTCAGTAACAGCTTGCTACTGTTAGTCATTTTTTAAAAATTCTAGCATGATTTAAATTTTGAAAAAACAATAATCTCTTACTCCATTTGGTCACTCTTAACTCTAAATCTATCAGCTGAAAAGTATGCATGACTTACTCCCAGACAACTGTGTCTCCTTGTTCTCTTATTTTGCACAGACCAAGATTTCGGCTAATGATTCACTAATGGAAAAGGATTTAGACAGTAGGTATAAATGATAGCCAACAGCATATCTTTAATAGTATCTTTGCATTCCCTTAATCACCATTATATGTCTAGCTATATATGTATAACTTTTCCCAAAAATCTCAGTCAAACACAGTGTGAAAATATCCAAGGATCTGGGCTTCTAATAGCTTAAAAGTTTTACTGGATGAGATGGCCAGCAAACAATTTCATAAACCATTCCAAGAACACTATGGCACAACTTTGCATACTCTTTGGTGCAAGAAGTTAGTTGCCTTTGGGAAAGGAAGCAACATGGCATTTTGCTGCTTCTGGGAGTGCTTTTATTTTGCATTACAGTTGTAGCCCTTAGCCCCCCCCTCCCAATGTTTAAAAGGAATACCCCTTATGGCAGCAGATGGTAAAAGAAAGATTGGAGTGGTGAAAATACTGCTTGGGGGCTGTCTACTTCATTTTCTAGTCAGATTTATGGTTACCTAAGTGTAGGCCACCCACAAATAGAGCAGGACTGGCTGAACCAAAAATAAACCAGAGTTTCAGGCTGAAGTTAAGGTATTCTGCCATAATTTGATACTTTTGGGTACTTTTTTTCCTTCCATGCAATTGTGTCAGATTCTTGGAGACTGTCTGAATAAATCCCTGCTTTTTTTTTGATGGGGGGGCAATGTTTTTCAGAAGTGGTTTGCCACTGCCTTCTTCCTAGGGCTGAAAGAAAGTGACTGGCTCAAGATCAACTGGCTTTGTGCCTAAAGCAGGACTAGAACTCATGGTCTTCTAGTTTTGTTTTTTTAATTACATTTATATGCCGCCCTTCTCCGAAGACTCAGGCTTACAATTTTGGGGATACAACCCAGTGTGCTCAGCAATAGCCTTCCTTCCATTGTACTGCCTGCTTATTACAGGCATTTTTACAAAGTCAGCTTATTGCCCCCAACAATCTTGGGTCCTCAATTTACCTACCCCAAGAGGATGGAAGGCTGAGTCAACCTTGAGCCTGGTGGGATTCGAGCCTACAGTAATTGTAGACAGCTGGATCTTAAGTGCAGGCATTTAACAGCCTGAGCCACCAAGGCTCAGTTTCCAGTCTGATGCCTTAACCTCCCCACCAAACTGGGTTTCCTTGGCTCTGACATAATAGGTAATCATATGAATCAGATTTATATGCTCATTTATAACTGATGTATAATTAAAAGAGAAGATAACTTTCTTGTGATCAATGGAATGAAAAAAAAGGCAACAAAGAGCGCCGCCCTTCCGAAACATGCATAAAGAAATCCTAGTATGTACATATCCAGAATATAAGTTTGTCAACAAACTGTGTCTATATTGTAAGAGCAGGGAAGTTGGAGGGTGGGGGGCAGCAACTAAGAAAAAAAATCCATGTGCCCATCATGCTTTCAGCAAGCAGAGGGAACAAAAACCCCTGAATTCATGTTTTGCAGAATGTTGTATATCTCCAACTAACATGCACATAGCAGCTTGGCACTAGGTCAGTCTCATTGGACAAGTCTGTGCACACATCCAATGAAGCCATGCAATTGGAATGAATGCCCACATGCCCAAGGAAACTGCAACTGAAGGGAATTACATATGGTCTCCCACTAAGCTTCCAGACCTCTCCTAAATCAAGAAAACTGAAATTATGTCTAGAAGAACTTAAAATTATAGGCAACTGTGAATATCCTGTAATTCTGTAATTAGCTTTATAAATCCCAATTTATAATGACTTCCTTGAATAGTTATTGTTTGCAATTACTATTACTAGTGATGAAAACGTAACTTTGGCACCTATGGCTGCATTTAACAATAACAAAAGTCTTCAGTGTGAAACTGATTAAGTTCTGGTCAATTTCAGGCAGCAGCTGCAGAAGGGTTCTAATCAGTTAATTAAGATTACAGAGCTGCAGCTTGTTAACTGATGCTTAGGCCTTTTTAGGGATGCCCTGCCCTGCAGAGAAAAGCAGCTCATAAAGTGGGGGAAGAGAGGGAAAACCAGGTTAGGCACAGGACATAGTATGACAGAATTTTATCTGAATGAGATAGCAGCAACAAGTACTATCACAGTCTCTCTCTCTCCCTGCCCCCTCCCTCTCCCCCTCTCCTCTTACTTAGTGACTGTGTCTCTTAATTTCAGTGGAACCAAATGCAGTCAGTAAATGAGGACTAATTGTTTTAAATTTCTATATTTTAGATTGTACCAAAGTTATTGTTTCAGATTTTTCCCTCAAGATGATGCTGTAGGAAATTGCATGCCAAAATAATTAGACACAAGGACAGTTCCCCCTCCCCCCCATGCCATCACTCTCCTAAACAACTAATTCCCACAACACTGTCTTATGCCCTGGGATGTCAAATCACCTATTAATCCTTCTTATCTTTCCTATTACATATTTCCTTAGTTTCTTATGACTATAACTTTGTTGTTTGTATGATTTATGTAGATGGCTTTTATTTAGTATCCTATTATGATTTATGCTGATTGCTTATTTAGTATCCTATGACTATCACTGAGTGTTGTCTTATAATTTATGATTATAATCATGATTAATCACTTGTTGCTTGTATGTACACTGAGGGCTTATGCCCCTGACACAAATTCCTTGTGTGTCCAATCATTCTATTCTATTCTATTCTATTCTATTCTATTCTATTCTATTCTATTCTACTCTGTTCTGTTCTGTTCTGTTCTATTCTACTCTACTCTACTCTACTCTACTCTACTCTACTCTACTCTATTCCTATTCCTATTCGATTCTATTCGATTCCTATTCCTATTCCATTTACAATTATGTAAGTACTGATCTCAAAGGAAACAGAATCCTTCTAAGGTAGTTTTCAGTTTCTGCTCATATTTTTCACTCCTGATTATTAAAATGTGTTGCATGTATGTCATTAGAATGCACATTCCATAGGTCAGAAGCATTTATGGAATAAAGTAAACATATTTATTTATTTATTTATTAATTCGACTTATATGCCGCCCCCTCTCCAAAAGGACTCGGAGCAGCTTACAAAATAAAATCACACAACAATAAATTAGATAAAACCAAATTAAACAGTCAAGCCGAATTAACACTAAAATCACATGGAATAGACATGCTGTTCTTTCTATCATCCATAAAAGGTTTTCTTATCAGTAAAGTTTCTGATGACCTTGGGGTGTCTGGTTAGCAGTTTTGCAGACTTTTACAGAAAAGCAAGCTCAAATAATTAAGTGTTCCTTTAATCTCCTCCCTATCTCATATACTGAGACAGAATGAGATAATGACACTACTATTTAAATTTAATTTCTTCTTTTTGTTGGATGAAACTTGAAGACAATAATATGTCAATCATATTATTTTAATATTTCAGTATTTCTCATTAATGCAGTATACTTGGACTAAAAACAATTTTGAACAAAGAAGGTGCCACACTGATGGAAACCTCTGACGAGTAGAATTAAAAGCAAAAGATGTTCCTGAAACTGTGCTATGCAAGTAAGTCATATATACTTAGGGGCACTAATAAAGATTTTTGGCTGTGAAATCTCTATCTCAATTACACTTGCTTTGAATGGACATGCTGGATTGCATGTTCACAGGAATCTTAGCCAATCTACCTGGAAGCACACTGAAAATGAGAAACCTTTTGGTCTCAGTGTGTCAAAAATTTCGAAAATGTCTGATTTGACTTTGCTGGAATGTCACACTCCACCCTCCCCAGAAAAGAAATAATTCTCTATTGCTCCCCCATATAGGCCATTCTAGTGGTACTTGGTGGCAGTGCTGAGGCTGGGCCTGAAATCCAACACTACTGAGCATCTGCCACATGCCGCTTATCTTCTCCTGACAGGCCCCTGCAACCTACCAGAGGTTGCTCCGGGTTGCATGAGCCTTCATTTTTTTGGTGCAGCTTCAGAGGATGCTCCATTCTCACACAATGTTTGGAGATTCTGGAGGCCCCATGAGAACATATCCCATTCTCATGCAGCCTTTGCTGCCTCCCAAAATCAGGCAAGAACGAAGTGTGCTTTTGAGAATGGTTGTCAATGCTGGTCAATGCTAGCATGTCACCCAAAATGTTCTAGCATGTCACTTTTGACACTTGTGTCATACGTTCTGGGCTCACTGGAAGCACTAGTTCCAAAATCTGAACCTACCGAAGCTTCTGCTTCAAGATCTTATGATGCTTTTACAAATGAGATCATTGCTACCTCAGTGCCCTTCTCTCTGGGTGGCTTTCCGTCCCATTAATCCTATCATTTGTTTTTGTTAATTTGATGCTCTAATTGTTTTCAACACGAGCAGATTGTTGGGACCCTCGCATTGGAAGCCCAAGATTGAGATAAATTAGAAAGTGGACAAGAGACATCTTCAAGTGGGCAATAGAAAAGGCTTGCTTTATTTTCATGTTTTTAGGCTACATTAAGAATACTCCCACTTTTTTAACATAACATGAAGTCAGGCAAAACAAAAAACAAAGAACAATGAGCCTATTTTCAGCTTTTATAGAGAACACATGGAATGGTCAGCTCTTTGTCTGTTTCTTTAAACATGGAAGGACAGCATTTCTTTAATACTAGCATGACAGTCTACCGCTTTGGTTCATTTGGTTCATTTGTAATATTAAAGCCAAACTTTGGCTGTGATTGAAAATAACCCTTTTTGTTCTTCCAGTCTTGCATTCTCTTTTTCTTCCTTTATTGCTGTTAGTTTACTATATGGTTGATCCGGATAACTACTACTTTCTAATGACTCACTGCTCCTCTTTCCAATCAGTTGTCTTGTTATCAGTTTGAATTGTTATCTATATTTTCATGTTCTCTCATTACATTAACTTTTAACCCAAGCATTTTGACTAATGAGTAGAAAGCACAGGCAATAATCCTTGCATTATTACATTCTAAACATTTAGTTAGTGCACAAATCAGGATACTCCATCACCAGAGGGTGAAAAATGGGTAGGAGACAAAATGATAAATGCCTTACATTGCAATCTACCCTGAATAAAACAAATAATATTTTTGCTGTTAAACTTTAACCTTGCATGCTTTTCTTCTAATCTAATAACAAACCATAACAGTATTCATGGAATGTTAATGGCTAGAGTAATAAATCCATCTTAATCCTTTTAAAAATAGATAGGATAGAGGGTAAACAAGAAAGCCTCCTCCTGCTTGTCTGTCCATTCCACCTTAAATAATTATGGCAGAAAGCCCTCTCTAAACTTCAGCAGTAGAATGTAAACAAAGTACAACACCAAAATTCAATAGGTCTGCATTAACATTTATCTAAGCTATCAGCAGAAGATGATTTTAGCTGTATTCCATATGCCATAAGAACTGACTTTTTTTAAAAAAAATCACACTGCATTAAATTTTCCCAGTGCTAAAGATTTAGTTCCTTTAAGCCTGTGAACATGACTGGGAGACAACTTTCTCTCCCTTGCTGATACTACTTTAACAGTTGATAACAATATTTGTGTGATCTAATGCTATCTACCATTTTTGGTACCAGATGGATCCCAGATGGACTTTTTTTGGACTCCAATGCTAAACATCACTGGAGAAGGGGGTCAAGTCTGATCAGCTGGCCATCTCAAATGACACTTCAAAACAAGACAATTGAGGAGAAGACTGCAACATCTGTTCCAAATTTATAAGGACCATAGAAAATAATATGAAGTTAATATAGAGTTTCAAACAAACAAAGATTCTTTGCCTTGCAATTGGATCACTGGTGTGCCCTCTGAATTTAAAGAATATTTCTCTTTTTCAACAAATGAATTACAATATCTCAGTTCAAAAATCCAGCTGACTTGAAATTAACAGCAAGAGGCCCAACAATTTCTACCTTTTTGGTGCTTACCTGGATTTTCTCAGCCCAGCTACAGTAGTCATATGCAGCAGTACCATGAATATGGTGCTCTCAAGACAGAGAAACAGCGTCCTTTCAAATGGCAAAATAGGGCAACAAAGCAAAACCAATGGCTCTTATCTGGGAAAGGCTGAGACTGCACAGAATGCAGGCAAAGGGAAGAGAAAGAGGATAATGGGGCAGAGACCTATTAGAAGTATTAATGTTTTAATTTGTTTTTCAGAAGGCAGGGCTAGTTTTCAAATTGGATGTAGCACCAAATGTTTAATGGGCCAAATGTGATTTTTCAGAAGAAGATTCCCCTCTTCCTTTCTTTATGTATAAAACGAATGCCTGTAAGTTTAGAAAGAGGTCTGCAGGAAAATACAACTGACTTCAAAGCCGAGTCTCCACTCTGCAATTTTCTTCATAGAGAAGTTATGATAAACAGGTTATGTGGTTCCCTAAGGTTACCATGGAAACCTTTTCTTTTCAGGCCATCATTTCCAAAGGTACAATTTGCATCAAAATGACAGAACTTGATTTTTTTTGAGGGGGGGGGAGGAGATTCAAGAGAGGTCATGCCAGCATGTCTTATTGCTATTATTTCAAAACTTAGGAATGTAGCATTTAAAGGGAAGGTGTATTAATCAATCTAAACATAGTGGCTGAATGGAAATTAAACTCGTATCAGGAGAAATTAATCTTTGAATTTAAGAATAAATATTAAACATTACTTTTCTGTTGCATTTGGTAGCTATATTCTATGATTCTATAGCAAGGATCTGTTTTGGATGATGTCCGAACAGTCAAGGGGAACAGTTTCCCATTGTTCTAATAAGAGTTTGCTTTTCTGGATACTGTACCTAAGGGATGGAGCCTTTTAACAATGGTAGTGTAAATTAAACCAATATTTGATTTACAATTAATCCATCTTGTAAGTAGCAACAGCTATAATATGATCTATTCCCTCTAAACTGGAAATTATTTATAAATGCAATGTTTTTGATATAATCACCAAATAAAACCATCATTATCTACGTTGACTATATAAACTTTAACAATATTGAACATGAACAAATGCAACATATATTTTAATATCTAAACACTGTCTCTTAGGACACTATGTATAGTTTAGACATGGAAAATATGTTGATTTGGTTTCTCTGTGTATTGTGATTTATTTTGCACATCTGTCAAGTTAACTGAAATTATTTTGCACTAAAAATAATGTGTGTTTTGCATCAATTATTACTCCTCCAAGCATGTATTTTTCTTTGCAATTTTGTCTAATACACCTAATAAATATACCTAATTTATGGAAATACTAATATAACCCTTCTTGTATATATTCATTATATTATCCTTAGTACAATTTTGTCTTCTTGAATTGAATTATGGAATTTAGAAATATGGTGAAGTGGTGATGAAATTTCAGTTTTGTGCATTAGTTTGAATATGGAAAAACAAACAAGTTCACATTCAAATACAAGTAAATTGCGTTTTCCCCCATTACCATTATATAGCAGTGGTAGTTCCAAAGGAATTTTGTAAATTCACTACAGGAAGCAGATCTTTGTAGTTATCCCCCCCCCCGCCACCATAAATGAACATGCTACTTTCCAATGAAATCAATAAGGCTGATCCAATAAAAGTTGTATATGGTTACACTGAATGAATGGGAAAGTAATAATGAAGAGGGAATACAAGCAGGAAAGATCCATTCATTTATGGCTCAGAGGATTTGAAAAATGTTTGTACTGTTCTCAATAAAATGAGGTTTTGATGGTTCTTTGCAGATACATTAAAAGTGACAATTCAAATTCTATTTTTCCAGCATTACTAATACTGTTTCATGAAAAATATTATTATTTGAATTTTGGCTAGTTCCAATATTAAGTTCTTAGTATTATTATTATTTCCTTAAAGCTACATAATTCATGATTTCTCCCAGATATTTAGGAGAAAACTAAAATATTGGAAAGACATTTGTTTTACAAATGGAAAGCTATTGTCAGATCTGTGTATCTGCCATTCTTCGATGGAAGAAAGGGGGGTTGGATTTGACACATTTAATTTTTTCCCTCTCTATGTATCCTAAATATCCTATTTCTTACATTGTCTTTTGTATAACCTTTTACACAATTTGTAACCATTGCCTGGTGCCCCAGATGCCTGGAAATTTTCTCACCTCTTGGGGAGATGTAAGGAGAGAAGGGGCCATGTGGATTGCAGCACCGGAAGATAGCCCTGGGAAACTTTCCTTATCTGCTTTCTCAGAGACACTGGTATAATAATTAGTGATGACATATAAAGTCCTATATGGCTTGGGTCCAGGGTACTTGCGGGAACGTCTCCTGCCGGCATCACATTCCGATCGCCTTGTACGCTCCCACAGGCAGGGCCTCCTTGAGGTACCGTTGGCCAGACATTGTCGGCTGGCGGTGCCCAGGGGTAGGGCCTTCTCTGTGGGAGCACCCACCCTGTGGAACCAGCTCCCCTTGGGTCTTCGTCTGGCCCCTGATCTCCGCTCCTTCCGCCGGGACCTGAAGGCCTGGCTGTTTCAGCAGGCCGGCCTGGACTGAACCGGGGGGTGGGGTGGGATTCTTTTTTAAGGCAATTTTAATTAGTTTTAGTTTATTATTGGGCTTGTATTATTTAATTATTTTTTAAGTAATTTATTGTTTTGCGTTTTTACACTGTGAGCCGCCCTGAGTCCTTAGGGAGAGAAGGCGGCATACAAGTATAATAAATTATTATTATTATTATTAAATTATAATAACATCTTCACACCTGCGGATTGGTGGAATCCATATCGGACTATTGGAAGTTTCTAATTCCCTTTATCTTAGTTGCATGCCCTGAGGAACCTCAGATTCTGCTTTGAATTTTGACTTGCTTCTACCTCCCTTCAATAAAAAGATTCCTTTCAAAATACAAAGTTTTCAAGAGTCTACACTTATTTTTTGAAGAGGGTAGAGGCTGACCCTTACATAAAGCAGGATCTGCAATAGTGGTCAACCTGGAGAGGAAATTCCCTCCCAATTTTACTCTATTGTGGGGACCCTGCAACCATGTCCGAACAAAGCAGCGAGCAAGGGGAAGCCAAGTGCTGGGGATAAACCTCGACAACTACCCAACTCAACACCTTCTCCATATGTCCCATCAAAGACATTGAACCTGTCCTTGAAAGTTCCACGAAGCCCGGATGGTCTATCAGTGTAGGGACAAGGGACAGCTGGGATGGAAGAGCCAGAGCCTTACCCACAGTAGCCATAAACCTGGGTGGAAAATGGAACTGGAAGCCCTTTTCGATCAGGAGGAACTAGTCAAGGAACTGCTGGCAGATAATCAATTGAAGTGGTACATAAGCCACCTTGTGAGGGAATCCTGGAAAACCTCAACATCCGAGATGAACCGGTCACCAACTAAGGAGAGTGAATGAACCAGCAACTGAGGAAGCCTGAGCCATCAACCCTGATCCAGCCGAGGGCCATGCCAGGTACCAGATGCCAGAGCAGGGGATTAACCCCGGCCAACCTAGGGACCTATAACTGAAGAGAAAGATACCTCCCTTGGGGGTAAGATTCAATGGAGACCCCCAGAAACTGGGGTTCTTCCTGGGTCAAGTCCTCATCTATATGCAAGAATACAGGTGGAATTTTCCAACCCAGGGGGCATGAGTACGAGTCATCAACCTAGCCCTAAATGGGGCAGCAGCCAGATGGATGGTGACCCTCCACAATGTCAATGCTCCAGAGATGCAGAATCTCAATCAATTCAGGGCAGCCTTACACCACTGCTTCAAAGACCCCCTCGCCAATTGCAAAGCCTGCAATCACATTAGGGTCACAAAGCAGTGCTGTCGCCCTGTAGCTGAATACACCAAGGAATTCCATGACCAGGTCGGCTGAGTCAGCTTGTCAGAAGATATTCTTATCTGCTGGTTCAAAGATGGACTCAACGATGATCTGTACACTGCCTGCCTGGCCCATGGGGGCCCTAGCTACCTGTATGAATGGTACCCGGTGGCAGAGGAGTTTGAATGGTACCTGGTGGCAGAGGAGGCAGAGATCGACATGACCCAAAACCAGTACTGTACCGGCAGAGCTTGGAGAAGATCCCCACCCCAGGGGAAGTGGGAGTCTTTCAAACCCCAAAATGCCATGGCACCAAGGCCATCTGGTCAACCCCCGAAGAAAAGAAATCACATTGAGAAGCTGAGAAGCTGTGGGGTTCCATTTCTCTCCAAATCCAGAGGAAGGAATTCCGGCACCCCAAGAAGACCTGAGCCAGTCTGAAAGCAATCTGGAAGATGACCTGCTGGTAAGTGACCCAACTGAACCACTCACTCTACCCCAAGACTGTTTATCCCCAGCCAAGGGAAGGGGGAGGAAGTAGCAGCATTACCGGACTTGGGGTGCACCCAGTACCTAATCAACCCAACCCTGGTAGGGAGATTGGGGATTCACCTAAGGAGAATGAAAAACCCAATCACTTTCTGCCAATTAAGATGGAATTATAGTGGGGGGACCAGCTAGCTGTGCCACAGAACCATTACAAATAAAACTGGGGGACCATAGTGAGACCTTCACATTCATTGTATCCCTGGGAATGGAAAGGCCACTAGTCCTAGGACTCACATGACTACAGAAGTGGAACCCTAAAATAAACTGGAAGAGAGGAACTGTACAATTCCAGAAACATGTAACATTCGCAAACATCTCAGAGGGTGGAAAGGAAGGAAAAGAGAACAGGGAAATGGCCACGGTCAGCCAACCTGCTGAGCCCATTAGCATCCCCAAAGAATACCAGGATTTGGCTGACATATTTAGCTAGGAGGCATCTGATGAACTCCACCTCACCATGCCATTGTGCCATTGAGATCCTGCCGGGGGCTAAACTTTCAAAACCAAAAATGTACTGAATGTCCCCTAGAGAACTAGATGAACTCAGAGTATTTATTGACAAAAATCTAAAAAGGGGTTTCATTGAACCCATCCAACCGAAAATAGTAGCCCCAGTATTATTCTGCAAAAAGAAAGATGGCACCTTACATCTCTGCTTGAATTTCTGAAATCTGAACACTATCAACATGGAAAAATATGTACCCACTCCCCCTTATGAAGGACATGCTGGCCCACATATCTAAAGGATTTTTTTTCTTTTTATGAGAGGCATACTACCACATCAGAATTAGGAAAGGGGACGAGTGGAAGACTGCTTTTAACACCATGCTGGGGTGCTATCAGTTCAAAGTACTCCCTTTTGGATTACAAGGAGCCCCTGCTGTATTTATGCAACTAATGAGGTGCTCCATGAACATTTGTACAAAGGGGTCCTAGTTTATCTTAATGACATTTTAATTTACACTGAAACAAAAGAAGAGCACATAAAATTAGTCTGAGCAGTTCTCATGAAACTCCAAGCCGCTAAATTATATGCAAAATTCTCTAAATATGAGTTCCACCAAGAGAAAATTGACTACCTGGGATACAGAATATCCCATGAGGAATAGAGTTGGATCCACAAAAAGTAAAAGCCATTGTCGATTGGGAACTGCACCAAACCTGCAAACAACTACAAAGTTTCCGTGTTTTGCAAACTTTTACCATGAGTTCATTCCAGCTTTTGCAAATATCGCCCTCCCCATTATGAGCTTGTTAAAAAAGCCAAGGCAACCCCTTAACTGGACCATAGAATGCCAAGCGGCCAGTGGTGGGATTCAATTTTTTTTACTACCGGTTCTGTGGGCATGGCATGGCTTGGTGGGCATGACTTGGTGGGCATGGCAGGGGAAGGTTACTGCAAAATCCAATTCCCTCCCCACCCCACTAACCTGTTTTCCAGCTCCATTCTCCTGAGCAGGGCAACAAAAGAAGATCCAGCTGATCAGCTGGGACTCGGGAGGCAGAGAATAGATGGTGGCGGGGCCAGTCAGAGGTGGTATTTGCCAGTTCCCTGAACTACTCAAAATTTCCATTACTGGTTCTCCAGAACTGGTCAGAACCTGCTGAATACCACCTCTGCAAGTGGCATTTGAAAAACTTAAACAACTATTCTCAGCTAACCAATCCTAAAATGCTCAGACCCAGAGCAACCATTTGTCATCCAAGCTGATGCCAGCAACATAGCAGTAGGTGCAAAAGAATGAACATGGACAATTGCAACCATATGCTTACACTTCCAAGAAATTAACCAAAACTGAGCAAAGATGGGCCATATAGGAGAAAGAGGCATATGCTGTACAATGGCCCTGCCTTACCTCACCTTTCCTAGAAGGGAACAAAATCCCTTTTGAAGTCCTGGACTGATCATAAAAATTTAGAAGCTCTGAAAACTCCACGGAAACTCCCCCAAACAAGTATGTTGGGCACAATACTTTAAACGTTTTAATTTCACTCTCAAGTATCTCCTAAGAGGGAGAAACTTCTTAGCAGATGCTCTTCCAGAAAACCCCTATATAAAAGCAAAAAACTGAAATTGTTAAACCCATACTCCAAACACCCCACCTAGTTGCCAAAGTAATCACCCGAATACAAACCAAAAAAGAACCACTTGCTGATAATGCGATGGCTTCCAAATTTAAGGAGGCACTACTTAAGGATGACTGGTTCCAGGGTCAAAAAGTATTTGCTTACTGAAGGATGGTTTAGCCTGGGTAGAGTACAAACTTTATGTCCCTGCCAGCCAAAGACTGGACCTCATGAAATGATGCCACGACTCCAAAATAGCTGGACATTTTGGATTTGTAAAAACTATACACCTCATCAAAAGACAATTCTGGTGGCCCTCCCTTAAAAAGGACACTTTGCTAGCTGCCCCACCTGTGCAGCTGCAAAAAGATGGCAAGGAAAATCCCCAGGACTTGAACCTTCAACACTCTGGAGAGAGATTTCTATGGATTTTATAGTGGAAATGCCCGAAAGTGCGGGAAATACAGTTATTTGGGTTGTAGCAGACCTCTTTTCAAAACAAGTCCATTTTATATCCTGCCAGAAGATCCCAACAGTCAAGGCACTAGTAAAAATGTTTTTAGTACACATTTATCCGCCTACATGGAGCTCCCCAACAAATTATCTCAGACAGGGATATTCAATTCACTTCCAAATTTTGGCAGGCTTTTTAAAACCTGTTAGGCTCCACTCAGGGGTTGAGCTCTTTGCATCACCCCTCAGATGAATGGGTGGGTTGAGAGAACCAACAGGGTGTTAGAACAATGTTTAAGATGTTTTATTAACTACCAACAAGACAACTGGACTGATCTCTTGCCTTTTGCTGAGGTAGCTTACAATAACTCTGTGCATAGTAGCACTGGTTTCACCCCATTCCAAGTAACCACATTCAACCCCATACCAGAGTTACCCAGTATGGAACCTGACATCCCTTCCCTTAAGGACTGGATAAAAATTTTACAAACCACTTGGCCAGTGTCAGACTAGCCTTCAAGAGGTCAGAGCAGCTTTTAAAGCTCAAGCTGACAAAACAAAAAACAAACAAACAAAAACCCACTGAACCCAAACTGTTCAAGGTTGGGGACCATGTGTATTAATCCACAAAGTTCTTACAATCACTACAACCTTCTAAGAAACTGGGACCAAAATTCATTGACCCATTTCCCATCACCAGAATCATTAACCCTGTCACTGTGGAACTCCTACTTCCTAAGACACTTGGACAGGTTCATCCAGTATTTCACTGCAGCCTGCTCAAACCAGAAATCACTTCAAAGATCAGGCCCCCTTTGGGTAAACCTTCAACCCCCATTATGGTGGAAGGGGAGCAATACTTTGAAATTAAAGATATCCTTGACTCACACACTCACCATGGCTCCACACAATATTTAGTAGCATGGAAACACCTACCCTCCTCTCAAAATGAATGGGTAGCCAAAAAACATGTCAAAGCCCCCATACTATTATGGAAATTCCACCTGAAATACCTTCACAAACCATCCTAATTATTAGTGTATTGTATGCTTTATGTCTTTCCAGGTAAATTTTCCATTTTTCTGAGGAGGCCAATATGTCAGATCCATGTATCTGCCATTCTTCAATGGAAGGGGGGGCGGGTTGGATTTGTTACACTTGGTTTCTTTTCCTCTGTATGTATCCTAAGTATCCTATTTCTTGCCTTGTCTTTTTGTATAACTTTTCATGTGATTTATAACCATTGCTTGGCACCTTGGGTTCCTAGAAAATTCTCACCTCTTGGGGAATGTTGAGGGAGGGAGGGCCATGTGGATTGCAATGCTGGAAGATGGCCCTGAGAAACTCTTCTTACCTGTTTCTCAGAGAGGCCAGTATAACAACATCTTCACACCTGCAGATTGGTGGAATCCACATCGGACTGTTGGGAGGGGTCTCTAATTTCCTTTATCCTAGTTGTATGCCCTGAGGGACCTCAGAGCCTGCTTTGAATTCTGACTTGCTTTCACACCTTTTCAATAAAAGGTTCCTTTTGAAATACAAAGTTTTCAAGAGTCTATACTTGTTCAAAAGGGGGGGAGAGGTTCTCATAAAGAAATCACTCCAGAAACTAATCTTTTTTTTCTTTATAGAATTATTAGCTTAGTTGATCAGATAAATATTGCAGATATACTTAGAGCTTAGCAAATATTTCAACAGAGGAATATCTCCTGATATTCTCCTTAAAACAATGGAGAAACATGGGCTAGATGCTCTTAGATCCAAAGTTGGCTGAATGAGTGCATTCATTTGGATTGGAGGAAAGTATTGGGAGGAGAGTCTTGGTGCTGTGTGAACATTTTGTGTGCACTATTCAACATTTTTATCTACAACTTGCCACTTGCGACTTGCGTGAGCAAGTTGAGTGAACTTTCATCAAGTCCAAAAGGAGCAACTAATACTTTAAAAGAAAGAGAAAGTTTAAAAACAAAAGCAAAACAAATATCTGGTCTTGAGCAATGAACTTAAATGAATAGGGAAGAATACAGTCATGAGATATCAACTGATTTGATCAACCCAGTTGATTTCTGAGATGAGGAAAAATGAAAGTCAAAAGTATAGGATGGGGGAGACTTGGCTTAGAAGTAGTAGATAAGAAAGGGATCAGGCAGTCCTTTTCAATTCTAAATTAAATGTAAGCTGGCACTCTGTGGCAGCTGTTTAAAAGGAAAATGCTCTCTCTTATTCCTCTAGTAAGAGGAATAACAGAGTCGAGATCATGTAAAGAAATTCTACTCTATTCTGCTCTGATCAGACACACTTGAAATACTGTGCCCTATTCTGGGCACTCTAACTCAAAAGGGATTGTAACAAATTGAAATGAGATGGAGAGGGCCCTGAATGAAAATGGGTATGTTCCAGTTAACAGACGGAATGATCAAAGAAGAAATGATAGCACACTATATCCTTCCAATGTCTGAAGGGCTGTAATTCCGGAGGTGGAATGGACAGGATCACTACAAGCAGGTAAGAACTGTAGTAAAGGCAGGAGGTTTGGTAAAATGTCTGTATAAGCAATCAGCCAGCAAGATAGACTGCATATGAATTGATGACTTGTCTTTCACTGGAGGTTCTGAATAGTCATTTAACAGATATCATGTTTAGGAAGTCTTTAAAAACCTAGCTGTTCTCCCAGGCCTTGGGGTACAGTGTCAGTGATTTTTTTTATTATAGGGAGTGTGTAACGATCTATGGGATTTCTCTTTGTTTTCCTCATCTGGAAATTTTGGAATTGGGCAATCTCTAAATCTCATGAACAAACAAACAAAAAAGTAGCTCCTACATGAATAGAGAATTTGATTTTCTTTAAAGGACATTTAAACTCAATAATTCTATAAAGTATATGATACCATGATTCTAATGTTTAATTTCTCTCTGTCCCTCCTTTTTGTTCAGTTGGAAAATTGCCTAAGTATATGGGATTCTCTTTTTAAAAATCCAGTAAATTCATGTACATAAGTACATCCAAAATGTTAGTTTAAAAATTAGAAACATGACTAGAATTTAATTATCTAAGAACTGGGCAGATCCGTTTAATGCAAACTGGGGGAAAAGGTGGGGGGTGGCCTTTGACAGAAAGGCTAGATCTGTAGTTTGACTGGGAGGTGATTTAGCAAATGACGTTTTCTCCTGTCCTATTTTGTTCTATACCTTAATGTATTCTTATTAGATTAGCATCTGCACCACAGATCTTGAAGTGGAAACTAATAAAGTTATCCACACAATCTCTAGGTGTCTCAGTCACTGACTTTATTTTTCATTTAAAGTAATTATAACAATGCCACTTGTTTGTTAAAAAGCCTTTTTATATTCACAGATAATTGGTTTATACAACACCAAGCAATGAATTCTAATTTTCACATTTTTACTGAGAAAAGGGGCTGGGTAGCAGTGGTGGGGTAGGCAGGATTCAAGCTGTTTAAACTTTGCAACTACTTCATAACAATGTAGTCACTATCCTTTTAAGATTAGAAGTTAACAGGAACAACATTTCTAATGTAGTTTAACATGCAGCCACACAATTACTAAACACCTTTAGTAGTAATATAATTTGTCAGCTGTGGGGTAATAACCAATGGAAATTTATGGCTTGACCTATTCAAAGGAATGTGATGAATATTTTAAGCATAAAGAAGAAAGAGGAACACTTCTGCCTTAATCCTGACTTTGTCACTTGAACAATTGTTTTTGTAGCATCCTTATCTTAATTTATTGATTAAAATCTCCCACTTAAACTGGGGATTTTATAAACACAATTTGATTCATAGATCTGAAATCACTCTGATTCACTGCACATCCTGATGGTTTTAAAAAAGAGAACCCCAGAGCTTCTTCTGCCAAACACCAACAGAGACATTCCAAATTCTGCTGCCAAATTCCAGCCACAATGTTCTCTGGCAATCCACTAGGGTAGGGATTCTGTTCTCTCTTGGTTGCCTGTCAGTTTTAGTGCTGCTGCCTGTGATGCAGTCAATTACTTGCCACTCTCAAACCTTCAGGCTGATTAAATAAGCTTCAGTTACTGTGTCCTGCCCCTTGGATCATGGTAGAAATATGGCTCCTTCTGACTCAGTCTTCACCAATACTCAGAACAAAGAGGCAACATCACTACACAGTGTTTTTTTTCTGGAAAGGGAATGACTGGAAGCAAGTTTACAAAGACTTTCTTTCTTCCTCTTCCTCCTCCACTTCTTCTTCTTCTTCTTCCTCCTTTTCCTCTTCTTCTTCCCCTCCCCCCAACAATTATTTAGTTGGCAACAGTGAAACCTATGTAGTATTTGTAGTTTTAATTTATATAAATTTCAAACTATTGTATATCTGCACTAAAACTACAGTAGAGGATGAAAGGAGAAATACCCAATTTATTTGTGGCACCATTAGCATTCTCACTTCACCCTGTCCTCCATGCTTCAGAATTATGAATTGCCTATTTCAGTCCGCATTATGCAAGCATTAGCCACAGAAAAGTCATGTCATTCCTGGAAAGAACAACATGTTCCATGTTATGTATATAGGTTTGAAGTCATTGGTTTAGTTTGAACTGTTCTTGTAAAATGTTGGAAATGATTGGTTTAAAAAGTGCGGGAAAACCCTGCACTCTGATTGGCTGGCAACTGTGGCTGCTGGCTATAAGTAGCAGCCGCAGCCCAGCAAAATTGGGTCCGTTCTGAGCTGTAGTCACTAATAAACTAAGAGCTTGAAGCACTCCGCGTCTGTCTCTTCATGCAAACTTAACACTGGCGACGAAGGTGGGATTCCCCTGAAGAAGACAGCAACGCAGAACAGAAGGAGAGCGAGATGGCTGCACTGAACATGCCCCCAGCCCCGTTCGATCCGACGGCAGAAGACTGGGAGTCGTATGCAGATCGTTTCCAAATGTATCTGGAAGGAAACGATCTTGCCGACATTTCTGAGAAGCGGAAGAGGGCGGTCTTTCTCACGCACTGCGGTCCGGCAGTTTTCAAAATGGCAAAGGCATTGGCAGGAGCTGCAGATGTGAAGGTAATGGAATGGCCTGACTTAGAAAAACTGTTAAGAGCCCATTACGCCACAAGTATCGCGGCCTCATTAAGAGACACGAAGTTTTACCATCGGGATCAAGGGGAAAGCATAAACGACTTCGTGGCAAGTTTAAGAGACATTGGGGTGCATGTGAATTTAACAATTTAGAAGAGGCCATGCGCGATCGATTTGTTCTGGGCCTTAAAGACAAGGTGCTACAGAGCAAGTTATTACTGAAACCTCAGATCATGCTGAAGGAAGCAATAGAAGAGGCCTCTTCAGCAGAAGCTACCAAGTCCTCAGCAGCAGCCATGAAGAAAATCAACAAGGCCACAAGCCATCCTGATGTGGAAAAGTCCACAACAACTCATTGTGAGCAAATAGATTCTGAGTCAGACTGTAGTGAGGTGGAGGAAGGAATTTACAGACTCAGAATGGAGTGGAAAAGAAAGACCTGGGAAGAAAGAGGCAAGATTTCTACTGCAGAGGTTGTGGGGAAGCCACCCCTGCACTGAATGCAAGTTTTAGACACCATTTGCCTCCATTGTGATAAAAGAGGACACCTAGCAAGAGTCTGCAAATCATCCAGAACTCCACCCAACAGAAGAAAGTTTGCTACAAGCAAAGACAAAGAATTCAGGCCCAACAATCTCAGTGAGAAAATGGGGCGCAGCACAGAAGCAAATGGGAAGAATGAAACTCATCAAACAGTAACTATTGGTCATTCATCACCTTTAAGAAGCAGAAAAGTGCATGTCAAGGTACTTATTGAAGGAAGGCCTTGCCAAATGGAAGTGGACTCAGGCTCATACCTATCTATGGTGTCATGGGACACTATCACAGACTTCTTCCCAACATCCAGAAGAAGCACTTCAAGAAGCAAGCATTGACTCTTAAAGACTACCAAGGGAACAAGATTCCAGTAGTTGGAACAAGAGAATTCAACATGAAATTCAAGGCCACACCAAACTACCACTGACCATCGTGGACAAGGACCGCCAAGTCTGCTGGGCCTTGAGTGGTTCAACCCATTGGGCATCGAGGTGACTGGCATCAATCACGTGAGCAACACTGAGTGGGAAGAGGCCTTGAAGTCTGAGTTTCCAGAGGTCTTCAGCGACGGATTAGGCAAGTACTTGGGGACCCCCATCACATTTAACCTAGATCCCAAGGTACAACCAATCCGTTTAAAACCCAGAAGGGTCCCATTTGCCTTAAAGGAAAAATTGATGCACAATTAGATAAACTAATAGCCCAAGGGGTTTTAGAGCCCACTGATCACTCCAGGTGGGAGACACCCATAGTCACACCAGTCAAGGCTGATGGGTCTGTGAGAATCTGCGGAGACTACAAGGGGACATTGAACCATGCGCTACAACAGCGCATATCCAGTTCCAGTAGTGCATCATTTATTACACTCTCTTGGAGGGGGCACAGTTTTTGCCAAGTTGGACCTGGCACAGGCATATCAACAATTAACAGTTGATGATGCCACTGCTGAAGCCCAAACCATTGTGACCCATAGATGCCTTCAAATGCAAAAGATTGCAATTTGGAGTAAGCGTGGCACCAGGCATCTTCCAAAGCCTTATGGAAAGAATGTTACAAGGGTTGCCAGGGTGGTGCCCTATTTTGATGATGTTTTAATTTCTGCTGAAAATGACACTCAATTACGAGAGACTCAGGGAAGTCTTAACTAGATTCAAAAAGCGGGTTAAAAGTCAAAGAAGAAAAATGCACACTTAGAACAGATAAAGTGGAATTCTTGGGTTACATGATTGATAAACATGGCATCCACCCCACAGAGGCAAAGGTTCAGGCAATCAAAGAAGCCCCAGGCCAAAATGCAAAACAGATTTGCAAGCATTCTTGGGACTCATTAACTTCTATCATATGTTTCTACCTCAGAAGGCAACCATTGCAGAACCCCTACATAGGTTGCTGGACAAAAAATCTGCTTGGGTCTGGGGGAGGAAGGAACAAGCTGCATTTAACAATATCAAGAGACTAATCACGTCTGATGCTGTGCTGATACAGTTCTCTGAGAACTTTCCTGTTGTTCTGACTTGTGATGCCTCCCCTTTTGGAGTGGGGGGGTTTGAGCCACATGCTTCCCAGCAGGAGGGAAGCTCCTATTGCATTTTACTCTCGCACCTTGACTAAAGCAGAGAGGAACTACAGCCAACTGGACAAGGAAGCCTTGGCAATTGTAGCAGCTGTCAAAAAATTCCATGAGTATTTATATGGGAGAACATTTACTGTTGTCACAGATCACAAACCTCTTTTAGGCATTGTGGCAGGGGACAAACCAACGCCCACGATCCTGTCACCAAGAATGCTGAGATGGACTGAATTTCTTGCTGCTTATTCATACAAACTGATCCACAGACCTGGTAAAGACATTGGGCATGCAGATGCTTTGAGTCGCTGCCCACTTCCTTCACACATTGAGGACCCTGTTCCTGAGACTCACACCTTTTTCTAGAAACTGTTGCCAAACTTCCAGTACATGCTGCTCAAATTGCCAGAGAGACTGCCAAAGACACTTTATTGGCTCCTGTCATAGGCTGGATTAAGAAAGGTTGGCCACTTCAAGATCTACCTCAACTCGCCCAACCTTTTAAATCCAGGCAAACTGAATTATCTGTATTAAGAGGATGTATTTTGTGGGGTAACAGGGTGGTTATTCCTGCAAAACTACAAAAAGAGGTTTTGGAAATGTTACATGAGGGTCATCCGGGAATTGTCAGAATGAAGGGATTGGCCAGGAGTTATGTATGGTGGCCAGGTATTGACAAAATGGTTGAAAACTGGGTTGCATCTTGTCCCAACTGTCAGGTAGTCAGGCCTGCCCCACCTCTCGCCCCCACACAGGAATGGGAATGTCCTAGGGGCCCATGGTCCAGGATTCACATTGATTTTGCTGGCCCTACCAGAGGGCACACTTTCCTTATTATAGTTGATGCATATTCCAAATGGCTGGAGGTTATCCCTATGGCATCCACCACAACTGAAGCTGTCATCAAACAGCTTAAAAGCTTTGTAACTCACGGGTTACCTGATGTGCTTGTTTCTGACAATGGCCCTCAATTTACATCCAACCTTTTTGAATCATATCTAGCACAACAGGGTATCAGACATGCCCTGACAGCCCCTGGGCATCCTTGCTAACGGCCGGGCTGAACGATGGTATTTTACCAAGGAAAACTTCAGCAATTGGGTCCAGGGGATATCACTGAGAGAGTTGAAAAACTTCTCAGTGTTCAGCATATCACTCCCAACCCCTCAACTAATTTAACCCCAGCTGAATTGTTGATGGAGGAAAAGGTCTCCCTTGACCGCCTCCATCCCACTTACGCACCCAGCACCACTAGATTCCACTAGTAAAATGCACTTTCACTGTGGGTGATTCTGTTTATGCTAAGAACCTCATGGGTGAACCATTATGGATTCCTGCTGAGATAACCCAAATCACAGGCCCCAGGTCTTACAGGGTACAAGCAGGATGGTGTCCTCTGGAGCAGGCACATTGATCAGTTAAGATCCAGATTGCCTCAGGAGCATCGCTTTTGCTCCTCTCTGGTTCCCATACCTACTGCCTCTTCTAGGGGAAGGGGAGGATTATGAGTGTAATCAGCAAGCAGAATCAACCCCATGTGTAACGAGCTAACATGACAGGAACCATCCCAAAACCTGTCACAATACCAACAACCATTTTTCACAAATGGAAGATTGCACATCACTACCTGATTTAGGTGCTGACATTGGGTTGGAGATGGATTGGGAGGAGAGACCAGGTTGTAGTAACCAAACAGGTTCTACCATTACTACAAGTCCAAGTAAGGAAATGTCAGACACATTTCCTCTCTCACAAGGTGAGAACCTTAAAACATCTGAACCACATAGGTCTCAACATACAGCGTAAGAGCCCCACCTATTTAAAGAATACATTAGATAGGTTGGGGTTTGAGTATGGACTGAACCTAGTGGGAGGAGGTGTTATGTATGTAGTTTTGAAGTCATTGGTTTAGTTTGAACTGTTCTTGTAAAATGTTGGAAATGATTGGTTTAAAAGTCTGGAAAACCCTGCACTCTGATTGGCTGGCAACTGCGGCTGCTGGCTATAAGTAGCAGCGCAGCCAAAGATGGGTCCGTTCTGAGCTGTAGTCACTAATAAACTAAGAGCTTGAAGCACTCCGCATCTGTCTCTTCATGCAAACTTAACATTTATTCCATAATGTAATTCTGAGGGCAAAATAAGTAACAGGGTCCTTTCTTCTAATGTGACATATTTGTATACAGTACTGCTTGTCTTAAATCAGTTAAACCAAATGAAAATTAGCATTATTAAACTGACTTTACCAGACTTAAGCTTTTCAAAAGACCACACTTGAATTCATAAATTGGTTCTGCAGTGAATCCTGGGTTTATAAAAGCTGTCTCATTTCTTCCAGGCATTGCAGAAGACAGGAATGCCATTAGTCTCTGTGAGCTGGAATGTCACTTTAAAAATTCACTCTGTACAACTGTTTGTGGTTTGGGATACTAACCTATTCTAAACTCAACATCTGAAGTTGGAATTAATTGCTCATTAATGGACAAGAGCTTCTTTTCTTAGCCTAAAATAACAGAGAACAACTTTTGACTGTAATATGGAAAAATAATGCAGTTCTCAACCCTTTTTTCTCCTACAACTTTTTTGCAGGGGGCAGGAGGATGTCTCTGGTTCCATGCCAGGTGGATAATATCTTTTTGGCCTTGAATATGAGCTAACATGATTCTTCTTTTATAACCTTAATTGGATACTAACAAAACTCAATTATGCTGCAAAAAGTATTGTCAAAATCTGTTGAAAGAGGCTGTATTTTCCTGCTGGATGATATCACGTTTAAGATTTCAAATGGCTCAAGGAAAGTCAAATAACAAGGCCATAATTTATTTCTTAAGGTGGTATTTGTTATCAAGATTTAAATCTGATTTGCAAAACAGCTGAAAAAGGTTAGGAGACTGATATAAACAAGATATTATAAAGAAATTGTCATGCAGTCTGCATCCATCTTACCAGTTGAAGAACTGCACAATTACTGTGTTTTTATGCAGCTCTTGAAGACCAAAAATAAGCAACAGGGAGGAAATTAATGCCACGTAAAGAAGGACACAGCTAAGATTATAAAGTAACCAAATCTCTATATGAGATCTGTTAAACAATCCATACCAATGTACAAAGAGATTACTAATTCCAAGTTACATTGTGGATGTTACACACACATCATGTGGAAATCAGTGCTTCCAGTAAAAATGAGAATGCATAGAGTTGGTGAGGCTAACCAAAAAAATATACCTTTATAAATTTGAAATCCAACAAAAAAAGGAAAGGAAGCAGACAGCATCTAACCAACTTAGATCTCAAATGCTAAGCAGGATCTGTCCTGGTTAAATATGAATAATTCTAGGGCTGTAATAAGCAGGTTTTAGGGGAGGTAAATGTCACCAAATGGTGGGCATGATTAGGCAATCATGGGCATTATGGGCATTAGGCAATTTTAGCATGCACCATAAACATTGCATACACAATAAAAGAGAATATTTGTACTGCTCACACCCAACTTCCTGCTGTTATTGACACCTCTTCCCTAGGTGACCTGCTGGACAAATGGAAAAAAAAAAAACTTGCAAGAGGCATCCTTGGCAAACCACTTCCCAAAAGTTGCATAGATGAAGTCATGAGGAACTGGGCTCAACTCAAGGGCACCTACCAGATTCTGAAAGGCACATTCCCCATTTATCTAGGAATAGGCATGTATATGTCTAGTTCAATGGTAGATTACTTAACAGCCTCAGTTTATCTTCATAAGTTCATTTACAAAAAAATCTGAGAAAGAATAATAAACTCCTCTTTTTTATACCAAGGTCTCAAGCTATCTTCAATTTCCTGTCATTTCCATTTGTTTGTGCCTAAGTTAATAAGATGCAGCACAGTTAATAGGAAATTTGGCTTCAAGGTGCTTAGATCAAATCCTTACCAGTATAGCCCTAGGTATTCAATGCCATCTGTATGCTGATGATGCAACTTCTCTTTTCCACTGAAATCCAAAGATGGCCTTCAATTGGTGAGATTCAAATTTTTTTACTATCGGTTCTGTGGGCATGGCTTGATGGGCATGGCGTGGCTTGGTGGGTGTGGCTTGGTGGGCATGGCAAGGAAGGATTCTGTAAAATCTTCATTCCCACTCCACTCAGGGAAGGATACTGTAAAATCTTCATTCCCACCTACTCTTGGGGAAGGTTATTGTAAATTCCTCCCCATCCCACTAACCTGCTTTCTAGCTCCATTCTCCTGTGCAGGGCAACAAAGAAGACCCAGCCAATCAGCTGGGACTTGTGAGGCAGAGAATAGATGGGGGCAGGGCCAGTCAGAGGGTATTTGCAGGTTCTCCAAACTAATCAATATTTCTGCTACTAGGTCTCTAGAAAGAGTCGGAATCTGCTCAATATCACCTCTGTCTTAAAGGCTAGATGAGAATAATTCTTCAGTCTGGATGCCCAGAA